>JARQOC010000012.1:61753065-61900740 GCA_033576535.1 Allobates femoralis
GGAGGAATGGGCCCAAATTCCTACCAACTACTGTGAGCAGCTTGTGGAAGGAGATCTAAAATGTTTGACCCAAGTCATACAGTTTAAGGGGAATGGTACCAAATACTAATGAAATGTCTGTAAACTTGTGGCTGTAGAAAGTAATACAAATGTCTTATTACATTCTATCCCTCTCATTAGTCTGACATTTGGCAAATATAAATAATCATAGTAATCCTAATGAAACCTAAATAGGAAAGGTATATTCTGATTTTGTGTATGTAAACCTCTGGTCTCAACTATATATACATATATAAATGTTCTGTGACTTAATTAACAATCCTTCCTGTTCCGAGGCCAAAGAGATCTGCGAATCACCAAGGTACCTTCATAGAGCTGCTTTCAATACAGCAGTTAATAGCTCTTGCTCCTCTCGGTGACCTGTGCATAGCTCTCTGCATTCAATTTTCCTGCATAACTGTATTGTAAAACTTGGCATTTATCACTGGTGTAAAATGAATATTAATAATAGGCGATAATCAAATCCTCCCTCTTTGCTTACACAAATATCATCAAGCTGACTGCAGCACTTCCTCTGCCCTCCTCTCGGATGGAAGGAGTTCTCCTAATCTCCTTACATTTTGCTACATGTATACAGTATCCTTATGCAAAACCTCTTGCTCTTGTTGAATGCAGCATGAATATAAAACAATGTTTGCTGTTTAATTGAGAAAATAAGATATTAAAATGCCAGGCCTGCAACAGAGAACATCTTGATAATTGCTTTCTGTTTGTGCGTGTGATGCCAAGATACCAGCACGCGTAGGGCTCAATTTTGCACATATTCCAACGAACAGACTAAGACATTACATTGTTGGAAATATCAGCTGTAAAAAAAACCTGACAAAATGTGTGCTGCGCCATAAATGAACTCACTTTGTTCATTTAGCTGGTAATATGGTCTTATTAAAGAATTGTCTGTACCGTGATATTGCTAAAGTGATTCTCTAGTGTTAACCAACACATTGATGATTCTTCTTTTAGCTACAGGAACAGATGTCCTACGAAGATAGGAATGTGTTCAGAACGCAGACCGAGCCGACAATGTACTTAAATCTCTTTTTTCCAAATCTTCCAATCATGCACATACATATAGTTAGGGCCAGAAATATTTGGACAGTGACACAATTTTCGCGAGTTGGGCTCTGCATGCCACCACATTGGATTTGAAATGAAACCTCTACAACAGAATTCAAGTGCAGATTGTAACGTTTAATTTGAAGGGTTGAACAAAAATATCTGATAGAAAATGTAGGAATTGTACACATTTCTTTACAAACACTCCACATTTTAGGAGGTCAAAAGTAATTGGACAAATAAACATAACCCAAACAAAATATTTTTATTTTCAATATTTTGTTGCGAATCCTTTGGAGGCAATCACTGCCTTAAGTCTGGAACCCATGGACATCACCAAACGCTGGGTTTCCTCCTTCTTAATGCTTTGCCAGGCCTTTACAGCCGCAGCCTTCAGGTCTTGCTTGTTTGTGGGTCTTTCCGTCTTAAGTCTGGATTTGAGCAAGTGAAATGCATGCTCAATTGGGTTAAGATCTGGTGATTGACTTGGCCATTGCAGAATGTTCCACTTTTTTGCACTCATGAACTCCTGGGTAGCTCTGGCTGTATGCTTGGGGTCATTGTCCATCTGTACTATGAAGCGCCGTCCAATCAACTTTGCAGCATTTGGATGAATCTGGGCTGAAAGTATATCCCGGTACACTTCAGAATACATCCGGCTACTCTTGTCTGCTGTTATGTCATCAATAAACACAAGTGACCCAGTGCCATTGAAAGCCATGCATGCCCCTGCCATCACGTTGCCTCCACCATGTTTTACAGAGGATGTGGTGTGCCTTGGATCATGTGCCGTTCCCTTTCTTCTCCAAACTTTTTTCTTCCCATCATTCTGGTACAGGTTGATCTTTGTCTCATCTGTCCATAGAATACTTTTCCAGAACTGAGCTGGCTTCTTGAGGTGTTTTTCAGCAAATTTAACTCTGGCCTGTCTATTTTTGGAATTGATGAATGGTTTGCATCTAGATGTGAACCCTTTGTATTTACTGTCATGGAGTCTTCTCTTTACTGTTGACTTAGAGACAGATACACCTACTTCACTGAGAGTGTTCTGGACTTCAGTTGATGTTGTGAACGGGTTCTTCTTCACCAAATAAAGTATGCGGCAATCATCCACCACTGTTGTCATCCGTGGATGCCCAGGCCTTTTACAGTTCCCAAGCTCACCAGTCAATTCCTTTTTTCTCAGAATGTACCCAACTGTTGATTTTGCTACTCCAAGCATGTCTGCTATCTCTCTGATGGATGTTTTCTTTTTTTTCAGCCTCAGGATGTTCTGCTTGACCTCAATTGAGAGTTCCTTTGACCGCATGTTGTCTGGTCACAGCAACAGCTTCCAAATGCAAAACCACACACCTGGAATCCACCCCTGACCTTTTAACTACTTCATTGATTACAGGTTAACGAGGGAGACGCCTTCAGAGTTAATTGCAGCCCTTAGAGTCCATTGTCCAATTACTTTTGGTCCCTTGAAAAAGAGGAGGCTATGCATTACAGAGCTATGATTCCTAAACCCTTTCTCCGATTTGGATGTGGAAACTCTCATATTGCAGCTGGGAGTGTGCACTTTCAGCCCATATTATATATATAATTGTATTTCTGAATGGATTAATGTTCACCATCATGATATATACAGTACAGACCAAACATTTGGACACACCTTCTCCTTCAAAGTGTTTTCCTTATATTCATGACTATGAAAATTCTAGATTCACACTGAAGGCATCAAAATTATGAATTAACACATGTGGAATTAAATACTAAACAAAAAAGTGTGAAACAACTGAAAATATGTCTTATTCTAGGTTCTTCAAAGTAGCCACCTTTTGCTTTGATTAGTGCTGTAGTGATTAGTGATTAGTGATGGCACACGTCCCCCAGTGCTGGCACACGTCCCCCAGTGATGGCACATGTCCCCTGTTGCTGGCACATGTCCCCTATTGCTGGCTATGGCCTCCCATGCTGCTGCCCATAGTAAAATAAAAAAGACTTTACTTACCTTCTCCAGTGCTGTCCTCCTGATGTCTCCCTCCGTGCCGCTGCGCTCCTCCACTTCCTGGTTCTAGGTAATGGTGGTCATGTGATCAGCACAGCAGAGTGACATCATCTCTGCATGCCCGATCACAGCGGCAAGCAGGGAGACATGGGAAGGACAGTAGTGATGGGCGAATCCTAAATTACTCGGAATCGCTTGACTCTAGCGAGTCCGAGCCCGGGACTCGCTACTCGTTGCATACACTAATGTGTATGGCAACCAAGCAGAATCACTGTCCAGATTGAGAAAATCAAATCTGATTACAACAGCCAATCACAGAGGCTCCCACAGAGTGTAAGCTCCTGTGATTGGCTGTTAGTTTGACAGTGCAGTGAATATGTAATGAGGTTAATAGGCGGCCCTGGAAGTAACACGACTCGGATTCGTAGACTCGCTCAGACTCGCTCAAACTCGCTGCTGACAGCGGGTATCCGTGAAGCGGTGCGACTGTTTAAACGATTTGGGGAGATTCAAGCTACATAGCGATGTGATATAGTGAGTCTAGCGAGTGAGAAAAAGTAAATTCTGACAAAACTAGGATTGCCATTGACTTGCATTGGAATCTTACTGTTCGAGTAATCGCTGGAAAACTCGCCGAGTACCGAGTCCTGCGAGTCCCTTACTACTCGCCGAGTGACGAGTCCTAGCGAGAAGACTCGCCCATCCCTACGCTCCACCAGTCCATCACCTCGTTGCAGTTTCAGCACCGCGGTGATGGACAGTGGCAGTGCATATTATATGAGCGGGGGCACTTGACCTCCCGCTGCCTCCTGCAGCCTGCACCAACTTGCCCCAGGCCCCGGACAGGCTCCAAGGCTGCACCCACCTCCCCTGAAGTATATAATCCGTATATTCGGATTATAAAATGCACCCCCCACTTTCCCCCAAAATTTGGGGGAAGAAAAGTGCATCTTACAATCTGAAAAATACGGTATATCCTCAGGATTTTTCAATTAGTGTCCAAAGTAATACAACAATAGAAGAAGTTGACTTGTTTCAAAGAAGAAAAAGAATAAACAGCATGTGCAGCAGTAAAGGACCCTAATTACCGTATATACTCGTGTATAAGCCGACCCGTGTATAAGCCGACCCCCCTACTTTTGCCCCAAAAATCTGGAAAAACCTATTGACTCGTGTATAAGCCGAGGGTGGACCCCAGCACAGGTATACAGACCCCAGCAGTGTGGTATACAGGCCTCCCCAGTGGTAGTATACAGCAGCCCCAGTGGTAGTATACAGATTCCCCAGCAGCCCCAGTGGTAGTATACAGATTCCCCAGCAGCCCCAGTGGTAGTATACAGGAGCCCCAGCAGCCCCAGTGGTAGTATACAGGAGCCCCAGCAGCCCCAGTGGTAGTATACAGGAGCCCCAGCAGCCCCAGTGGTAGTATACAGGAGCCCCAGCAGCCCCAGTGGTAGTATACAGGAGCCCCAGCAGCCCCGTGGTAGTATACAGGAGCCCCAGCAGCCCCAGTGGTAGTATACAGATTCCCCAGCAGCCCCAGTGGTAGTATACAGATTCCCCAGCAGCCCCAGTGGTAGTATACAGGAGCCCCAGCAGCCCCAGTGGTAGTATACAGGAGCCCCAGCAGCCCCAGTGGTAGTATACAGGAGCCCCAGCAGCCCCAGTGGTAGTATACAGGAGCCCCAGCAGCCCCAGTGGTAGTATACAGATTCCCCAGCAGCCCCAGTGGTAGTATACAGATTCCCCAGCAGCCCCAGTGGTAGTATACAGGAGCCCCAGCAGCCCAGTGGTAGTATACAGCAGCCCCAGTGGTATACAGCAGGCCCCCAGGGGTACATATAGCAGCCCCCAGGGGGTACCCAGCAGCCCCCTGGGGGTACCAACAGCCCCATGGGGGTACCAACAGCCCCCTGGGGGTACCAGCAGCTCCCTGGGGGTACCAGCAGCCCCCTGGGGGTACCAATAGCCCCCAGGGGGTACCAACAGCCCCCTGGGGGTACCAACAGCCCCCAGGGGGTCCCCAGCAGCCCCCAGGGGGTACCCCAGCAGCCCCCAGGGGGTCCCCAGCAGCCCCTGGGGGTACACAGCGGCCCCCAGGGGGTCCCCAGCAGCCCCCTGGGGGTCCCCAGCAGCCCCTGGGGGTACACAGCGGCCCCCAGGGGGTCCCCAGCAGCCCCCTGGGGGTCCCCAGCAGCCCCTAAATGCTGTCACTCGCCCCCCCTTGCAAGGGCCCCCCCCCGCTTCTCTTACCATTCCGGACTTCTGATCCACGCCGCTCCTCGCTGCTCCTCGCTGCTCCGTCCGTCCGTCTTCTACATCCGGGATCCCCGGCCGCGCGATGACGTCTCATGCCTGCGACGGCCGGAGATCCGGGATGTAGAAGACGGACGGAGGGAGCAGCGAGGAGCAGCGAGGAGCGGCGTGGATCAGAAGTCCGGAATGGTAATATAACCATCGGGGGGGGGGTGTCCCTTACAAGGGGGGGCGAGTGCCAGCATTTGGGGGCTATATGCACTGCTTCCCCCTGCCGCTGATTGACAGGGGAAAGCAGTGCATATTTAATGAGCGGCCCCACGTGACGGGGCCGCTCATACAGCAGCCCTCCCCCCCGCCTCCTGAAGCCTCCACAGCCCCGGACACAGCCCCCCCGTATTGACTCGTGTATAAGCCGAGGGGGAGACTTTTCAGCCCAAATTTTGGGCTGAAAAACTCGGCTTATACACGAGTATATACGGTAATACGTTGTTGCATATCCTTTGGCATTGATGTAGCCTCCAAACATTCCTTGTAGCCAGTTATAAGCTTCTTGCACTTCTCAGCTGTATTTTCTCTTCCTTTGCAGTTTGTTCAAGCTCTTGAATGTTTGCAGGTTCTTTTTCCCAATGGCAGATTTCAACTCACCTCAAAGATTTTCAATGGGTTTGAAGTCAATACTCATTGCTGCCGTTTTAAAAACAGTGCTTTCTTTTTTTTTTCAACCATTCCTGTGTACTTTTGGAAATGTGCTTTGGGACATTGTCTTGCTGGAGGACGCATGATCTTCGACTCAAACCAAGTTTTCTTCCACTGGGTAGGACATTTTGCTCTAAATCTCTTTATAATTCTCTGATTTCATGATTCCTGTGGTACAGTCAAGCTCTTTAGCCCCAAACACAGCAAAGCAACCCCATAGCATTATGGATCCTCCACCATGCTTAACTGTTGGTAGGGTGTTCTTTTCCTTAGAAGCTTCGTTACGCTGTCTGTAAACAAACTGTTGCTTTGCATTGCCTAAAAGGTCTACTTTTGTTTCATCTGTCCACAGAACATTTTCCCTGATGGATTGTGGTTTGTAAAGGTACTTTTTGATAAAGATCAGTTGTTCATTTTTATGTATTTTCTTCAGCAATGATTTCTTCTTAGGCCTTTGCCTATAAAGCTCTGCTTGGTTTAGTGTGCAGACTACCATTACACTCAGTGCTGTGTGCAGCTTTGCCCAGGTTATAAAGGAGGGCATCATAAATGCAGGACACTAGCCCCAATCACTAGCAACCTCTTTTCTCACAGAGGGAGTGACCACTGGTTGTCCTGCAAACAGAATGGGATTCACATAGGGCTCTGTTCACACAGGTTTGCACAGTGTATGCCCAGCCTCTTACATTAACCCTATCTAAGAAGGCGGGCTGGTATGGCATTCAACACTACTACCTGCTGGAACAAATGCAGCCATATGGATCAGCCACACACAGCAACAAAAAGAGTGCAAAAAAAACACAATGACACGTACTGACATTGTGTAAAATGAGTTAGTTCTTAACATGCAGCAATTTGTGGGGTATTGGTTTGTCTTTTGGTCCAAAACACTTAAGCTTGTGAGCCACTACACGGCTCCCCACATGTCACAAGTCCTATCCACTAAATTCATATCTAAAGTGAGCAAAGGACACAAACAGAAAATTACACTGAGTGTAATGGTCGTCTGACCTGAATCTGCTATGGTAAGTAAAGTAATTTTCTATTTGTGTGCTTTGCTCACTTTAGATATGAATTTAGTGGATAGGACTTGTGAGATGTGGGGAGCCATGTAGTGGCTCACAAGCTTAAGTGTTTTGGACCAAAAGACAAACCAATACCCCACAATTTGCTGCATGTTTTGGTTTAGTGTGCAATATATAGTACCTGTTGAAACCATACCCCAAACTGTTCCAGGTTGGCATTCAGGTCTTTGGATGTTTGACAGTGTTGTTTCCAGCATTCATATCAACCGTCAAAGACATCTGTTGTCAATTTCCTTAATTTCCCCATGCCCAGTGAGGTTCTTGATGGTTCCATGCTTGGCAAACATATTAATAACATTATGCACTGTTGAAACTGGGATACCAAGGTCTTTGGAGATGGCCCTATATCCTTTGGAAGTCTTGTATTTGCTAATAATAGCAGTTCTGATGTTGTCAGACAGCTCCTTTGTCCTCATTATTGTGACAAAGAAACAGGGTCCAACATGTGCCTTTTTAAAACACTGAAATCATCATTCGTTGGTATGTGGCCTCAGTCTAGGGGCTTTGGTCCCTACTGGAGGATCACATCATGTCTTCATGACTTCTGGCGAGCAATTTCACTTTCGGCTGCCACATGTGATTGCATTTTAATTTGCTACAGGACTTCATCCTAGGAACTTCGGTTCCAACTGTCAGGATCACATTGTGTTTTCATACTCTCCATGGCCTCCATCTAGGAGCTTCGATTCTGACTAGAGGAGCACCAGAGCTGTATTATATTCTGCAGGAGTTTTGCCTAGGATTCTATTATTCAGCTGGAAGATTAAAGACTACTTAAGGAACCCAGGTTGGGACAATTGGATAACTTGGCTGAAGACTTTGCTGTGCTCCATTAGCTTCCTAAACTTACCGCTATTCCTTTCTCGGTGGGTGCCTGCTTGATTGGGGTAGTTGGCCCTGGAAACCCTGAAGGCACAAATATTCTAATTCCTGGTGAGTCAGTGGAAGGGTGAGACTCTGTTGCTTCTTTCATCGTGTGTTCTTGCTGAGTATGTTTTATTTGTCTTTGACTGTTAATCTCACCAAAGTGTGGTTCCCTCCTCCTGTGTTGTCTGAGTAGTGTTCTTCCCATGATTTAGGAGTTCGAGCGTTCAGTGGGATGAGCCCTGGTCCATGTGGTCTTTCTAAAGGCAGCTGGACCAGCAGACGAGAGCATCCACTGACCCCTGTGTCTCCACAACATGTCTCCGTGATTTTCCACTTACCTCTTGGGCTATGAAAAATCACAGACATGTGAATGGCCCCATAGACTACCCCTGAAAATTTTGAATAGCACTCATACGTAAAAAATTGGATATCTGAATGAGCCCTAAGGGAGCCAGGTTTTTTTCAGGAATATTACAATATTATTGAAAAATATATATTCTTGAAGGGATTCACTAGGCTTAACTTTGCAGGCTTCGGATGCTAGATGTGGCAGACTTGCCTGTTGTATTATGCAGAGATTTTTTTCTTGTGCAGAAACCTTCTCTTGCCTTCTAGTCTCATTCTACAACTCACCATTTATATTTTCCCTTGAGACATTGGTTGTTTGTTTTCTTAGGAAGCTGAAATCCCATAAACATCGATATTTTTCCTAATATTTACACATCTGAAGGATTCCTGGGGGATGCGGTTGATAAAATCCCACTTTCATGAGCAACCCTGCCTTTATTCATACAGAAACCTCGACAGCCCTTGAGCATTCCAGTTTCTAGAGCCCGGGGTCGTTAGTTATCACCCTTCATATACATTCCTATATTTTCTTCTATCCTGTCCTTGCAAAGCCTGTTAAGGTGTTAAAGAAGGTCCATATGTTGCATGGATATTTTACTTAGCACATCGGTGGGTGATGTAAGCTGTTGCACTGCGGTGAGCTGCAGGACATTGCAGTACTAGCAGGGTTAAAGTTTTAGAAGCGAAGCCATAAAATTCATTGTCACGCAGCTGGTTTTCCAGCAGCCAGGGACTGTCTTGATGTATAGCTCTGACATTTTAGGTTTGCAACACTTCTCCTCTGTCACTGCAATGTCCTGTTAAGTGTTGAAGGGAGGCCACTGCCTATTCCTAAAAATATATCAAATTAAGGTTTTCCTCTCTCGGTGTCAGTATCCCATAAGCGCAATAAAGGGTGAAAGTAACACATTTATATACCGATGTGTCTCAGAGCAGCTAATGGATGGAGACATATTCTGCTTGGCCTAATCATGCTCCTGTTTCAAGACATCAAGTAACACATCGTGTACCGCTCTAGGGGAAAGTCAGATTGGGTTTAAGGAATATTTGTCATCAAACTCCCATGAGGGAGAGGACCGGCTTCGTTTTTGGTCGGTTCCTTCAATTAATGCATTCTTGCTTTTTTTGTTTGTCGGATATTTCCGACACCCAATTATGGTGGCTGGCTTTATGTGAGTTCTATTAATCCGTTCGTCATACGGATAAAGCAACATCGACAACACCGCTAAAAATAGTACACGAGATGTCTGGATGACGAATACCTCGGGCTTTGTTATGTGAGACCCTGCTACGTAAACATCAACATAAATACGGAGATTAGCAAATTATTACAGTTGAGCTAACCAACTGTTTGCTGTAATCTCCTCCATCCAGACAAAATACAAGAAATGTAATAACATCCGGCAAGTGAATGCACACACCATGAATGAAGCTGAATACTGCATTGTTTATTTTCATGCGTCCTCTACATTGCAGTAATTAGAATAAGGATACATGCCAGTATTTTCCAAGATGACCACGGCACGTCCATCCGTAAGGTGCCTAAGCAGGGTCCAATCCCATGGTCAGTAGTGTGACTCCACTTGGCACTCAAATGGTGGAGAGAAAGTGTTATTTTAGGCTAAGTTCACATTTGGAAGGCTCATTGCGATTACCGCTCCAGATCCGGATGCGGTAATCTAATGTGCCTTCAGACACATTTTGTTTTCAAAATGTGTCTTTAAACCCAGATCCGGTAACCGGATTGCTCATAATGTGCAATCGGGTTGCCGGATTCTTTGTTCATTCCTGCTGCCGCAGGGATGAACAAAGGGTTACTGTTAATAATAGATGTGGGCACCATGTCTCCAGGGAGTGCCCACCCTCCCTAGAGACATGGTGACCTTATGGGGCAGCATATGAAGGGTTGATTAGGTTCATTACTGTATTGCCGGCTATTGTCGGCATTTACTATTTTATGAATTAAAGCCAGCGGCTCCTCGCTGGGGAGGAGATACAGTATGTAATATGCGTACTGTATCTGCCACTGTCCATGGTCCTGAAAGCTTTAACATTAGTTGTATGGGCAGCGCACAGCCATAGAACTAATGTTAAAGCTTTCAGGACCAAGGATAGCGGCGGATGCAATACGCACATTACGCAGTGTATCTCCTCCACAGCGATGAGCCGCCGACTTTAATCATAAAATAGTAAATGCCAACAATAGCTGGTAATACAGTAATACACCTAATTAACCCTTCATATGCTGCCCCATATGGTCACCATGTCTCTAGGGAGGGTGGGCACTCCCAGGAGACATGGTGCCCACATCTATTATTAACATTATCCCCTTGTTCATCCCTGCGGCAACAGGGATGAACAAAGCATCTGGCTACCGCAGGCATTCACATGTGCCTTGCGGTAGCCGGATGGGCTCCCATAGGAGCCCATCATAGCAAGCCTGCTGCGGTTTGCAAACTGCTCCGAAAACTGCAGCCTGCATGATTTTTTACCACAGGCTGCAAATCTGGAAGCTGTAACCGGATTGCATGTAGTGCAATCTGGTTTTATAATGGGCTCCTATGGGCCGCGGATCCTGATCCAGTTTTGAGCATTTTTACAGCTCAAAACCGGATCAAGATCTGCATTTGCTACTGCAAATGAGACCCTAGACTTAATGATGAAAAAAATCCATACAAATGTTTTTTTCCAATTTGGACCTTCTTCAGTGTGTGGATTACAATGTTAATAGAGCATATGTAGAACAGTGCTGGAGTAGTCTGTGATATTTACCGGCATGGTGTTCACTCTCCTCCACTGTATCAGACACCACAGTCTGCTCCAGCACTCCTAATGCCCCATTAACATTGTAATCCACAAACTGAAGTAGGTCCTGGACAGAAACATTTGTGTTTATTATGAATTCCTTTTCATCATTAAAAAAATCACTTTCTGTCTACCATTTGAATGCCAAGTGTCTTCACACACCAGTATTTTTAGTCTTAAAAAACATCATGATCACACTTGGACCAATGTTATTTTTGGGACTATATATATGTCCCATTTATGCTCACACCAAGTATGGATGAAGAAAAATTGCAGCGTTTCCGCTCGTAAATTGAACACATGGGCATTCAAGTCATCACAGAATCACAAATCACAGAATCCTAGAATGGTAGAGTTGAAAGGGACCTCCTCGGTCATCTGGTCCAACCTTCTTCTAAAAGCAAGATTCCCTTAATCTTTTCAGACAGATGTCTATCCAGCCTCTGTTTGAATGTTAAGGGTCAATGGCGTCCACACTTGATGAGTGTCAGGTGCGAGTGAATGGATTACTTGAATCATGAATTATTCTAAGGCTAGGGCCACACTGGTGTTCTGACCTCCGTCCTGGGGGGTCCGCCAAAGACCCAAATTCAGGCAGCATTAACGCAGCATTACCATAGTGTAACGCTGCCAATAGAGTCCTATGGATGACGGACTCCATAGCGCATGGGTGGGTGATGCAACACTAGAGTGAAAGACAAAAGTGCACAAGTTAAAAACTGACTATCCCAAACAATGGGACCGGACTATCTATTTGAGTATGTTATCATTGGAAAATTGAATATGCAGTGTTTGTGCAAAGGAAAAACAAAACAATTGAGCCAATGATAGACATCAATGATCCCTATTCTAT
Source organism: Allobates femoralis (assembly GCA_033576535.1). NCBI lineage: Eukaryota > Metazoa > Chordata > Amphibia > Anura > Aromobatidae > Allobates > Allobates femoralis. Next base: position 61,765,088 of record JARQOC010000012.1, read on the forward strand.
GTGACCAGACAAAATGTGGTCATCAAACCGCAAAATAAAGACCCTCTAACCATTCAGCGGGGCCAAATATTTTGGCAAACCCGGTCACTGACCAGCTTGGAGAACCGAGACAGAGGCTAACCATATTCTAAAGTGTACATATAAACACACATATACGCTTTTTATGAAGTAGGGATTAGTTATAGACAGCAAACTAAGGACCTAATATAGGTTGAAACCGTGTCAGAGACGGAGATGAACCCCTCAATGAGAGGGAATTTATAACAGGAAAAGCTTAATAACAGAAAAACAAGGGAGCTATAGGAATAGGGCAAAACTCAGTTTTTCATTGAGAACTGCTGTTTCATGGTACCTAGGTCCACAATCCACCGGCACACGAGTTGCACCAGTTCTTTTTTCAAATCACCACTTCACACTCCCAAATGAATTTTATCAATACCGCAGACTCAAAGAGTCTCCGGGTTGCAATTATGGTATTTTTTAAAGTGTCGAGGGATGGTTCGTAGTGAATCCAAATCCTCTATCTCCCGTGCTGCCTGGATATCCCTCACTTGTTTTCTATAACGTCTCCTAAATTCTCTAGAGGTGAGGCCTACATATCTCAGGCCGCACCCACGGGTCACTTGGTAAATCACCCCTTCTGTAGCACATGTGATGTATGTCCTCATCTCATAAATCTTAAGGGCCCGTCACACATGTCAATGTCGCCTGCGATATCACTCGTGCGTCACAAATTATTAATCGCCTGAGCGATGTGGAATTATTGCAAGTAAGATGTCACACGCGTCAATATGACCCAGCGATGCGGTGATGTCGCCATCTTGCGAGCGATTTTATTTAGTCGCTTGTACGTTGTCAAAATAGAAAATACGTTGCTGAGTTTAGTGTCACACGCAGCGATGCACAAGGTCTACTGAGCGATGAGCGACAGGTTTTACATCTGGCAGTGAAACCTGCGATCGGCGATCAGCGACATGTCGCTGGTTGCATCGCTTGGTCACACGCTCCAATGTCGCTCCTGTGTCACTTTTACGTCGCTTGAGCGACTGAAAATCCGTGACGTACGAGCGACATTGACAGCGATATCGACGCGTGTGACATCCCCTTTAGACTCATCATGATTCGTGAAGGTCTTTGTGCGTATGATGTTTCTACAGGAGAGGCAGGAGCAACAGGGATAACACCCCACAAGTGGGCGCCCTGTGTTAAAGGGACTCAATGGTTTCTTGACAAAGTGACTATGCATCAAGGTATCCCTGAGGCTCCTACCCCTCCTGTCTGTCATCATAGGTCGGTCAGTGAGAAATGGGGACAGACTGGGTTCCATCTTTAAAACATCCCAGTGGCGAGTAAGAATCTCTCTTATGGTTTGCCATTGATAGTTATATGGAGAAATGAATCTTACAACCGGGGTGATTCCATCTTTGGTGTTTTTTCCACCTAGGAGATCACATTGTGGAGTTCTCTTTGCCCTCTTATATCCTCTCCCGATGGCCCTCCCACTATAGCCACATTCCAAAAGTCTCTCCCTCATGCCCCCAGCATGTTCCTCAAAGACAGAGTCATCAGAGCAGATCCTCCACAGGTGCAAAAATTGACCTATGGGTATTGCTCAGATTTTTGAGGGTGTATGCACTGAGGAAGCATGAAGGAGAGAGTTAATTGAGGTGTCTTTCCTAAAGATATCTGTGACCACCTCTCTGTTTTCCCTGATCGACACCTTGATGTCTAGAAAATCGATCTCAGTTTTTGCATGCTTGGCGGGTAGATTAATATTGAGGTCATTAGAATTGAGGCAGGTCACAAATGCCTTGAGTTTGTGGATGGTTCCACTCCAGATGACAAATATGTCAATGTAGCGGAGCCAGTACAGCGCATGGGATGCGGTATTGTTGTCCTTACCGAACACCCCCCTCTCCCAGTAACCCAAGAAGAGGTTGGCATATGACGGGGCACAAGCCACCACCATCGCTGTACTGTGCCGCTGTAAGTAGAACCAATCCCTGAAAACAAAAAAGTTGTGAGTCAGCACAAATTCTAGTAAGTCAAGAAGGAGAGCACACAATTGTACATCCCAATTTATAATACTCAAATAATATTTTACTGCCTCTAACCTGTGAGAGTGCCCAATACTAGTATAGAGGGACTCAGCATCAATCATCACCAGCGACACCCCCTCTTCCAGATGTAGTCCGTCAAACCATTTTATAACGTCCGATGTATCTCTGACATAGGAGGGCAACGTCTACACCAAGAGGTGCACATAATGATCGATAAATTTGCACGTTGCATCACACAGTCCCCCGATGTCAAAGACAATTGGACATCCAGGCGGGATCTCTGGATTCTAATATATTTTGGGCAGACGTAAAAGGTTGGTGTCACTGGCGCGTTGATGAGAAGTCATTCCAATTTTTTTTTTAGGGATAATACCTGACTCAAATCTCTCTCCACAATGGACCTGAGAGCAACAGAAAACTTGTTGACGGGATTGGAGGGGAGTTGTTCATAATACTCCTTGTTTCTTAATTGTTTCCAAGCCTCCCTCTCATACATCTCAGTTGGCCAAATCACCATGTTTCCCCTTTTATCCGCTGGTTTAATAACTACGCCACTCAGTTCATTCAATTCCCTTTAAGCCTGTCTTTGGCTTTTAAACAGATTGTCTTTTTTTCTCAATTTTCGCAGTCAAAGAGTTGAGATGCCCGGTCACCAATTTACCAAAGATCTCGAATGGTGGGCAGAGAGAGAAAGGGGGAAACGTGGTTGACCAAGAAAAAAGATGTCTCGGAAATGTACTTGATGAGGCTGGGGTCTCCTCATCCTCCAATTCCTTCAGCTCCCTGAAAGCTTCCAGCTCCACTGCTGACAGTGGGAATATAAACTTTGACACTCTTAAAGCAGGAATGAATGTCTCACATGGATTTATGTCTTTCTACGTTCACTGAGGAATTTTCAGGTCTCGACCAACCACTAATCAAAAAAATATAATAATAATCTGTGCCTCTTATCTCGGAACTCTGATTTTACCTCCCCAACTCCTCTCCCCTCCCAAGACTGACAATTTTCTGCTTTATGTCACCTGTCGTATTTACTGTATCATCCTACCTTGTATATGTATATATATGTGTATCTTTGAATTTGTGTCATTACAGCCTGATGAAGAGGCCATAGAGTCTCGAAAGCTTGCTTTGCTTTTTCTTACCATCTTTTCAGGTAGCCATTAAAAGGTATCAACCACTGAGGACTCTCAGATTCTAATATTTTTCTATCTACTGGCTAACACTGTACAAACATTTTTTACCTTATCAACATAAAAAACTATGCATATTTGGTATTCCTGTAATCATACTGATCTGAAGAATCGTATTTTCAATTCATTTTTACCATATAACTAATGTTTTAAATAATAATAAATAAAATATTGCACAATTGCATTTTTTCTGCTGTTTATGTCGTAAAATGAATGGTGTCATTCCAAAGTATGACTCAGCGCGAAACAATAAGACCCCATACGGCTATGTTGAAGGAAAATACAAAAAAGGTTAAGGCTTTTGGAATAAGGTAGGGGTGATGACCTTTTCTGTCTTCACAGGCAAATTCCCAGGGACCGCAGTGTTTGGTGAAACGTAGCTGCCGGCCCTTTAAACCTCTCTTGCACTTCGAGCACACACATTCGGTGGTGAACACAGCATGCACATGCATTGAATGATTGCATCCTCATGCTGACCAGAGCTGACCTCAGGTTGTACTTGTGAGAGGTGGTAGGGCGCCACAAACCCGTCCACAGACTGGGTCCTTCACTGGAAGGATATCTGGCTAGTCCTGTGTTGAGACTCCTAACCGAGCTCCACAGACTTATTTGCATATTCATAATTCCCAGAGGCAATGCGCCTAGGAATTCACTGTGTTGAGCGCTTTAGCCAGCTGCCGCAGTGTTTTCTTGGACTGGTCTCCCTGAGATCAGTGAATACTTTGTGATGTTGGTCCACAGATGAAGACAGCAACAACGACCTTAGCCTCCTCAGTGCTGTATATGACCCAGCCTCCCAGTGATGGGTATGCCGCAGTCTCCCCTGTGATGTGTATATGCCCCCAGCCTCCCCTGTTATGTATATGCCTCAGCCTCCCCAGTAATGTATAAGCCCCAGCCTCTCCAATGATGTATTTACTCCAGCCTCCCCTGTAATGTATATACCGCAGCCTCCCCAAAAATATATATGTGGCGCCCTGAGGTCAGGCTGCCACAATGGAACTTAAAGGAATTGGTATAAGTGCCATATCTGGAGAGGATTTGGGGTGTTTTATGCTAAGTTCCTAAGCATCCTCACATTGCAGAACTCTGGCTAGGAAGATGTAGCACTTAGAGGCCTGTTTGTGGCGGTGTCTCCTCCCCTGGTTGGAGGGAGGGGTCAGCTGGGAGGAAGAGGAGCATGGGGAAGCTAAAATTATCTAGAACCTCATTCAGGGAAAGTCAACCGTCCCAGCAAGCAGCAGTCAATCCTTTTCAGACTGGTCAGACCCTGATATAACCAGTGAACAGTGCTGTCACGCCAACACAGGCGGAGGGAGCGAAGAGACCCACTGGACCACAGGATCTGTGGATGCCGACACCAGAAACACGCTGAGACAGAAGGCAGGTAAAGGAGTTTTATTTATAACTACAAAGGAGACACGGAGCCCCTGGAGAGGGCCTCAGGGTCAGAGCCACCAGAACCTCCCACCAAACCCTGCGACCTTGACCCCTGTAAGGGATATGACTCAGCGCAACGTAGGAGGACCGATGGACCCCGGAGCCTGTTGACCGACTGCCAGGTGGCACCCAGAAAGAAGGAAGGCAAGAGGAGTGGAGGGATCCTCAGGCAGCAGCTGGCGACGGCTGAAGCTGGAGATGCGAATAACAGGCAGAACAGGATCCCTCTGAAAGAAAACAGTACACAGTGTAAGCACAATGCAAGGGAACACTGAAGCTAGCCAGGCCTGGACAAGAGCTCAAGGAGCAACAGTAGAACACCCAGGCACTGGCTGAATGCAGGGATTGATCTAAGTATCCACCCCTCAGCAGCGATTGGCTGAGAGGGGTGATTGGGAGAAGGACACACACCGGCCTTTAAGAGAGTGCACGAGTGGACGCCCGCCCCCTATGTGCACTATCAGGAAGACAGGAGGACAGAGGAGGGCTGGAATCTACAGCAGCTGAAGGGGAGGACAGGGGAACACGACCTGACCGGCACGGCGGAACACAGAGCGGGACCCCCGGGGCAGCCGGTGAGTAGCTGAAGCAGGAGCTAGCACCGACCGAGCGGCAGCAGGCGCAGGCTGGGAAGGGACAGTGACAAGTACGTTGGACTTGTGACTGCTGCTTTACAAGTAAAGGTAAAGAAAGCTCAAAGATACTCTATCCTTGCTTCTTTCCTGTGACCTTCTGCACCCCTCCTGAATACAACTTCCACCATCATCTCTCCATCAAACTCCTAATACCACCCCCCAGGGGCCAGCCTAGTACCGTAGCCCTTCCTACTGCAACATTTTGGCGTCATGAATAGGATATCAAAACCCCATTCCAACGGATATTCAGTTACCCATTTTATTCTTGGCCCCTTTCTCTTCTGGATCACCAGGTTGAGGTGCCCTCCCAGTTAGCTTTCTCAGTGCTACTCTGTAGCTTCTCCAACTCTGCTACATCTGTTGCTTTCACTTTGCTTCTCTGTGCTGCGCGGCTCTGTGCAGCCCCTTCTCACTTCTCTGCACTCACTTCCTGCTTGATCTAACTCCTTGCTGCTTTTCCCCACTGCTTTATAACCTAGCCTCTCCTCCCACCGGGACCAGTTACCCTAGTAATGGGCGTCTAACTGGTCCCCTATTACTAGGTGTATGTGTGTGGTGTTGGAGCTTCAGGATTCTTCTACTCATTACCAGAAACAAGGATATGGCACCTTCATTCAGGGGTGCAGTACCCTTTTGTGACGCACGCTTAGTGGGGCGCCACATCTATGCCCCCAGCCTCCCAGAGATGTATATGCCCCCAGCGTCTCCTGCATTGTATATCCCCAGCATCTCCTTTAATGTTTATGTTCCACCACAATAGTTAATTAATTGTTTGACCAAATATATTAAGAATGTTTTGTGGGCCCCTGAATGATGGTAAAAATATCCAAATGGCCCTTGGCAGAAAAAAGGTTCCCCACCCTTTGAATTAGGAAAGCAAGAAAAACAAACAAATTAGCTAAAAACAAAAAATGATTATGTTGATAAGGGGTTAATGCCTGAGCAATGTCCTAGGCCAAGCATAGATCTGCTATTAAAGAACTATAACAGAGACGACAGGAAGAAATCGGGTTGTCCTGAAGCATGAGAATGTACAGGGAATGCTGCCTAGGGAGCTTTTTGTCCTTTGCAGCAGCTTATCACGGCAGCAGCAATATTACTCATTCCCGTTTACTTGCTGCATAACATAAGAATGGCCATTTATCAAGCAAACTCTATTAATGTTCTAGTGATTTACTCGTCAGGGCTGATGTCAGCATCAAGTGCTTGCAACGTCTGTACAACTTTAAAGATTTGGTGCTCATTTATAGATGCTGTAGGAGCATTTCAGAGTCTGTGCTGCAATCCACAAGGTCACTGTAATGATGATAATCCATACTGTATGCACCCCTAGAAAATGTCAGGAAATGACTGTCCTGCATTCTTCTTCCCTTAGTCTTCTCTCCTCTGCATGCTATCATGCATTTGATAGGTTATAAGCAGAGAGGACCAAATAGAAGTAGAATAGTGTAGAGTTATACTCTAACCTTAGGCCTGCTTCACATCTAAGGTTGGTGTGCGTTTTGCTTCATTTGCGTTTCTAGGCGTTTTTACCGCTGCCGTTGGGGAAGTCGTTCTGTGCTGCGTTGGCAAAAACGCACATGCGTTTTTACATGTGTTTTTACATGCGTTTCCATTAAAATCAATGTGACCAAATACGCTAGCTTTTTTATGCGTTTTTAGCGGTAGAAACGCCTAGAAAAGCAAATTAAGCAAAACGCACACCATCCTTAGAATTTGAAAGCACCCTTACAAAAAAAAAAATTGCATTTCGCAAAATGACAATATTTTGTAAAACACATCTGTGAAAAGTTAACCATAAAGAGCCATCAAATGGTTAAAAAACTAAAAGAAAAACTTAAACTCACCTAAGGTCATCATAACCTTGCAGGGACCAGAAAGGTGAGCGTAAAGTGAGTATAAGCATTTTTTCTATTTTTTACATCTTAGGCCCCTTTCAGACTGGCGTTTTTGTCCGGATCCAGCGGATCCAGGGACACACCCTCCCTGAGGAAGTCACCAGTTTGGTTGACGATACACGTGGGTCAGTGGTGTGTCCCTGCCTTCATGTCCAGCCTCGTCACAGGTATGATGTACTGGTGACTGACAGTCTCCAGTTGTAACTTGATCTTTCTATTGAAACACCTTTTGTGTATTGGTTTCTGCAGATCTCTTCCTTGCCCAATTCTGAGAGCATTTGGAATCTGCTCTACTCAGCTCCTTTGAGCTCACTATTCATCCTTCAACTTAACCATACTTCTGACTGAGGGTTTGACATGACCTGACTTTGATGTGATATTTGACCTATAAGTGAGAGCAATAAGGTTTAGAAGGAGAAAGGGGTGATGTATATTATGGCAGTAGAAGTTTATGATTTATATTTGTTATGATTTATTTTTGTATCTGCTATATAACCATTGTTTGTGTTTTTTTGCTATTGAGTTTTTTATAATGATTACCTATTGGTGTGATAATAGGTGGACATTGTAACATCTGCAGGGACCCCTTGTATACTCTGACTACGACGACTTTTTTAAATTGTTTTTATATACAGTGTGTGTGGTTCATGTGGTTTGTCCAATAAAATGAAATTTTTGATACTGAAAATATTTTGGTGATCGCTCCCATCTGTACATGTTTTCTTTCTCTCTATTAATAACTTGCGGCACACTGGTAGCAAGCCCCATGCATTGTATATGGGACTTGCGGTTATGTGCGGCAAGTGAGGTTGCGGCAGATGCGGCAGGTGCAGTCGCGAAAAAAACGAGGTCAGCGGCATTTTGTTTCGCAATCGCACCTGCCGCAACTGCCGGAACTGCACAGCCCACCCCATAGACCTAATGTTAATGGTTACAGGACCCTGGACAGCGGCTGATGCTATACGTACATTACGTACAGTATCTGCTCTACTATCAGGGGAGCCGCGGCTTCATTCATACATTTGTACAAAGCCGACAATAGATGGATTACTGTAAATGGCTTATTAACCCCTAACATGCTGAGAGGAGAGGACAGCATGTCTCTAGAGGGGGTGGGCACCCCCTAGAGACATGTTGCCCACAGCTAATATAAATATTTAATGTTTTAATGCACATTTAACACTTTATACGGTAACCGCATGGCTCAGGATTACACATCCTGAGCAATCCGGTTACCGCATTGCGGTTGCCAGAACCGCTCCGGAAGCTGCAGCCTGCATGATTTTTAGCGCAGGCTGCAGATACGGAGCCGGTAACCGGATTGCATGTGGAGCAATCCGGTTACCATAATGGGCTCCTATGGGGAGCAGTTACTGCTCCAGTTTTGAGCTTTTTGAAAGCTCAAAACTGGATCTGGTTTCCAAAATTGACCCTCAAATGTGACCCTAGCCTTAGTTTACTAGGTGTAGCAGTTCTGACACAATAAACGTTTTTAGATTTGGCCATACAGCAGAGCTGACAGAGCTGCCCTTGTCAACACCAGGCTTTGTATAAAATGTCTATAGACAGTGAGCTGCATATCATAGCAGGGGGTGTGCCTGACTTGGGCTCACAAGCTGCTATGTCCCAGCAATAAAAAGCTTGTGGTGCTAAGCAATCACTGCAGGTACATAACAACACACTATGTGATAAGAGACACATCTCAGATTTTTTTGCTCACCCTTATAGCATGCATTCTTCAGATTACAGCAGAAAAAAATCCTGTAAGGGTACCTTTACATGCCGCAACGTTTGGCAGCGATAGGAGGCAATCTAGCGTGCGTCGTGCACATTTTTCATGGTTGCCTCAGATCGCCGAAGGCATTTTTACACGCCGCAATTTCACCCTCAACCTAAGGCGGCGTGTCGCACCGGACGTTGCCACACCATCAGCGGGAAACATCCGGTAGACTTCCATCGCCACTTCACAAGCCACAATCACCAAAGGAATGTGGGCGTACATGATCAGCGCCGCGAGAACATAGGCGTGACAGACTGATGTATACGCGAAACATGTTGATTAGACAACGCAATAGGTTATGATTGGGCAGCCTGCAGCTGGAAGGCTGGCTAATACATGACGCCATTGCCATTGTGTGGTGGTGAATGGACAGTTGTTCAAATATGGCACCCAGTGAGGGGACAACCAAGGGGAACACAGTAGTCACCACCATCTCGTTGACGGGGCGCGGTCTCCAGTACGCTGTGGCACGCCTCCGGGAAATCAATAGGTGACGCAGATTCCATCACTGTCGCCCGTTCACATGCCAAAAGCAGGGAATGTTGCCTTCATGATTGCCTCTGATTTTGGAGCAGTGTGTGAAGTCGGAACCAGGCGCAACCTTTTTTATCGCCGACAAATTCCCCAATTACACGCCGCAATTGTGAGGCAATTTCACAGCGATGGTGGTGGGGCAACAGATTGCCGGTCAGATTCCTCGCCCGGTTGCATTAAGTTAGTGCCTATCATGTGAGCAGGTGTAAACTTGAATATATAATTCAGTCCTTTTAATCTGGCTTCTACAGAGGTGCTTTATCTCTCCACTGTACCTCTGTATGCCTCCAATTTCATATGAAGTCTTGCTATACAATTTAATACAGATCCAAAATCTTGGCATGCTCAATTGAACTCCATATGTATTCTCCAATATAAGCATTGCATCTAGGGTATAATATCTCCATACATATGGAATCTGACACACTCTGGTATGTGCCTTGATGCTCAGTACTAAATATAGTAGCACAGCTGTTGATAGGTTCCCCTCAAAATATATTTCAAGGCTTTCTTCCAAATCGTTGTAGCAGATTTTCTACAAATTGGGCTGATTTGCATCATAAAATAAATAGAGAACATGTGTAAAGATTTCCTTCTCTCTACTTAAAGAATTTATTAAATCTAACTATATTCACCTTGCATTTAAAAAAGATCCATCACCAGATTTCACATTACAAATGTATACATTATTAAATACATCTTGTAAATTTGATAAGACTTATGTTTACATTCTTTTCCCAGAATTTATGTGAGAATGGCTGGATAATCCTGATTTCAAAATGAGCATTTAACGACTCCAAGTGTATGAAATCTGGGCCATCCAGCCTGATCGACAGGTAGACCGATAAGGGAACTGTAGGTAAACTAATCAAATTTGCAGATCATGCAAAGCTAGGAGGAATAGCTAATACTAGAGAATACACAAAAAGGATTCAGAAGGGTCAAGATAAGCTTGAACAATGGTCTGGGACTAATACAATGGTATTTAACAGGGAAAAATGCAATATTCTTCATCAAAAACAAAACTAACATTAACAGAATAGGAGAAATAGAAGTAAGCAACAAAATGTGTAGAAAAGACTTATATATAGTACCAGGGGCCCGGCCATAAATTCTCCGAAACACCGCTATGTATCTCTATGGGTAGTGAGGCGCTATTCTGATTGGTCGCCGGCAGGACACAGCGACCAATCAGAATAGCGCCTCACTTCCCATAGAGAATAATAGCGGTGTTTCATCGAATTTATGGCCGGGCCCCTGGTTCTTATTTCCGCCACGGGGCTCGGCTGTGGTCGGTGGTTCTACGGGGCGGAGACTCGCAATGGCCGCTTCGCGGCCATTGCTCGCGCTATGGCAATGGCTCGCAATGGCCTCGCGGTCATTGCTCACGCGGCCAATGCTTCGTGGGTGGCATGGCTGCCTTGTGGCAGCCACGTCCACGACGACGGAAGTAGCGCCGAAATGACGGAAGTGCGCTACAGCAATTATATATTAGATATATATATATAGGTATAGTAATAGATCACAGACTGAACATGAGTCAACAAGGTGATGCAGCAGCAAAAAAGGCAAATACAAATCTGAGATGTATTAACAGAAGTGTACAGTCTAGATCATGTGAAGTCATTATCCCCCTCTACTCTTCTTTGGCCAGACCTCATCTGGATACTGTGTCCAATTCTGGGTTCCACATTTTTAAAATTACATTGAAAAACTGGAGCATATTTCAGAGAAGAGCCCCCAGAATGGTGACTGTTCTGCAAACAATGTCCTATGAGGAACAGTTACAGGATTTGGGAATGTTTAGCTTGCAAAGAAGTCAGGAAGGGGACTTAATAGCTGTTTACAAATATCTAGAGGGCTGTCACACTGTAGAGGGATCAGCTTTATTCTCATTTGCACAAGGAATGACTAGAAGCAATGGGATGACTCAGGAGGTCCCTTCTTACTTAGTATTTTGTGATTTTACAATTCTATGACAGCTGCAGCTTGTGCAAGACTTCAGCAGGTAGGAAGGACTCTGAGGACCTGTCAATCAGGTTGAAGAGGATGAAGATTGATAAAGCTTGTTTTCTTGAAAAAGATTCATGAAGGATCATACTGCCATCCTGACATTAATTTTCAAATAAAAGATACCATCCTTATCAGAGTATTCACAAGGTAAAAACATCCGGTATGATCCACGGGCGCTTAGGAACTAACTCTGGAAGCGCCCGTGGATTATACCGGATGATTTTACCTTGTGACTACTCCTGATGGACCCACCGGCTGGGTGGTCCGATTATCCGGCAGGCACGGTGCTGCAAGCCAGCCTGACTACAGAGCCACCCAGGTTTGGACTGATTCGCAAAAACACTGAAAAGGTGAGGGAAATATCTCCTTTCATTCTACTGTATAGCTCAAATAGCAGCACTTAGATCTACGCCCTCCGGTCTCTCTCTCCTTCCCATTTGCAGACCCCGCAGCCTAGTGAGGTCCTTTCTACAAATCCTTATTAGAGAGGTATGCAGTGTATATACAGTGTATGCATTTAATATTATGAAATCTTTTGAGGGATTTGCTTAAAATGATGTTTACTATACTCCAGACAAATGTGTGTCCTAGAATGAGCAGCAATGAGCACTGCCAAGAGCTGACATTTGCTATGGAAACACAGAGACTGATCATCTTCCCAATCTTTACTATACAATGTGTTGCCCAGATACTGGAGATGAAGAACATTTAAAAATTAAAATAAACAAATGAGATAAAACAGCCAACTCCGCATCGCCTGTGCCCGGTATTCTCATTGATGGGCTAGGGAGCTGAGTTTTGGGCTGGGGGCCAAATTAAAAGTAAATCAATCTCCTAAGCGGCTGTTCACAACTCAACAGGAAATTATTTAATTTGATGCCGTTTTTTTACAGTTATCATGCACAGAAGTCGTGGTGGGAGAAAATGTTGTTAAGAAATTGCTGGAATATTTATGTGTTTTGCTGGTAAAAAAAAAGTTACTAATGAGGCCTGGCCAAACAAAATTTCATGCAACTTTTCTCAATGTTCTCCAGTAGTAACCTTTTTCTTTTGTTTATGAGCTGTCATAAAAAATTTTAAAAAAAGGGACACCCACCTCTTATCAACCCCTGAAGATTCAATGTGGTCTAATCTGGTGATCAGTGTCATCAATGAAAGCATTGACTCTGCTGTCTTGATCTTACCAGACTGCTGAAGTCTGTGATTGGCTGCAGTGCTGAAATGACTGAAACTGAATGTCATCAAAGACACGTCTTTTCCTAGTAAGGCTGGCTTCACACCGTGACGAAATGGACCCCTTTAATATATAATGTAGGAGGATTTCTTATTCATCCAGACCATATTGTATTTTAGTTTGCAAAGTGGTAATGGTCACGGAGAATTTCGTACAGTATTCCTTAGAAGACTGGTGTTGAGTTTAGAATGGTAATGTAATTATCTAACTTGTTTGTCATAGAAGGCCAGAGAACTTAATTATGCTAATCGTCCATTGTATGTTACCATGTGGATCCCTGACTCTATGTACATGGCTTTGGCTACTACTGTTTTATGTTATTGATTGCAGACTCAATGTCTCATACAAACATTCCATTGTATCACTGCTAGGTGCTGTATCAATCAGCATTTGGCTCTCCATGTCTGGACTGAAATACGACCAAAATGGTTATATGAGGCTTGAGGTCCAGCCAATGAAAGACAGTTTTATTGCACCAATCGTGATGTCCCCAATATCCTACAATGAGGGCTGAGGGTATATAAGGAGATGTTCATTTGACCAGCAGATTGAAGATTGGATACAGGCAGCAAATTTAGGATATTCGGGTCTGGTTAACAAGCAATAACCCCAGGCCTAGGCATTTTGGTGCCGACAAGGGGACCAGAACACGGACTATAGAACCACAAGGACTTCAGCATCGGATTATCGTATTGGGCTCTGATAAAGACTGCATAAGGATAAGGAAGCAACCAGGTTGGGACGATACAGTCACTGGCTACAGACTTTGCTGTGCTACATTCTATACCCTGGTGAGCCAGCGGAAGGGTGAGACTCTGTTGCCTGTTACATTGTTGTGTTTTGCTGGTTATGCGTTATATGCTTTTAACTGTTTGAGGATCCAATAAAGCCTTAATATTGTGATTCCCTCACCCTGTGTTGTCTGAGTAGGTTCCACCCACGGTTAAGGAGCTCTGGCGTTCAGTTGGGGATGAGCCCTGGTCCATGTTGTCTTTGTAAAGGTGGCTGAGCCAGCGGACGAGAGCACCCAATGGCTCGTGCCACTGATTTGTGTACCTAAAGCACCTGAACTCCTAATCCAAACACTGAAAATGTTTTAAAAGTCTGTGTTCAGTACGAATACATACCATAGGTAAGCAATGGCAGCCTAAATGCGGCGCTACTATATCGGTGGCCTTGCGTTTACCCTGCCAAAACTTTTGATTTTAACGCAACCCCCCTTTAACGTTAATGTGCCCCTAGCCTCAGAAGCATCATCTCTATCTTCCAGCAGTTTGGTCTTCCAGCTTTCGCAACTTTCACGCTCCCTGTAAATGTTCAGGAGCAAAACTCAACAAATACCCCCCCTCTTCAATAATAAAAACAATCTGTGAAAAAAATGAAATGCTAGATATGGAGAACGGTGATGTAGTTGCAGTCTCTGCCTCAATGTTTCATGAAACAGCATGGGAGGACAGACTAATAAGAACTACCCACTGAGCAAACCTGGAGAGAAAATGTACATTTATAGAAAGCAGCTGAGGAGAGAAAAAGACTCAAATATGCAGGTTACATACAACATTTCTCACTGCAACTGTATCTAGCAGAAATACTCTATAAAACAACAGTTCTCCTACAGCTCACTGTAATTCCCATATGCCCATGAAGTCAGAGATCCTGCTAATTAATCAGGTACGGATTTTTGAGTGAACACCGGACAATAGAGATAATTTGGCACATCCATGTATAGAAAGCTTTTTATTGTTAATTCATATTAAAAAGAGCATCTTTAAGGGGTGGAGGCTGCGTTCACTATAGAGACCCCTATCTTCTCCCTGAAACAGGGTCATATGTGATGCTCTTTTCAGGGGCTGGACTCTTCTGTGTATGCTGTACACTATGCAATGTGCCCACGGACAGTGTGCTCTCATAGAAACCCATCTTTAGGGAGATATTTGGGGTAGATGCAAGAGATCTCAAAATATTTGCTTGGTTTGACTAAATTAAGCCAACAAAACTTAGCAATAAACCATGTGTCTATGTACAAAGCCCGTCTTTCAGACTGTAATGACAGGCATCTTTTTATTAGAGGGAACCTGTCACCAGAAAAATGCAGTGCAATCTGCAGGCACCGTGTTATAGAGCAGGGGGAACTGAGTAGATTGATATGTTGTTTTGTGAGAAAAGATTCAGTATAACCTGTGATTTCATCATTTAAATCCCTGATATTACTGGGATTTTGGGTTTAGTGTCCCGTCCTATCAGTTACTTACAATTGTTTCGCAGGGGCGGACCTACCATGGTGCAGCTGGTTCCAGCCGACCCCCATGTCCCTGTGTCAGAGGAGAGGGGGTTAACTGAGGGTTCCCAGGACTGTGCGGCCCGTCGCAGGTAGGAGATGCAGCATAGCACATACCCCCCCTGCTCCTCGCCGACATCAGCTCGCACCCCCCCCCCCTTGCTCCTCGCCAACATCCGCTAGTGCCCCCCCCCTCCTGCACCAGGCCCTCCCGGTACAAGGTCCGCCACTGTTTTTCTGTATGCACACTTCTACCAGGATAGATGACAGTCACTTTTGGTTAGTTAGTTGTAATTACTTGTGACACCTTTTATGCAGGCTTATAGAAAAATTATGTCTTTCTCATTTCATCATCATAATTATTGCATTGTTAGTAGCTAGTCTATTACATACCGTAATCTATTTAGTCTATTGAGCCTTCAGTATTCAGCCTTAACAAAGCAGATAGTTTTTGCTATAAATAATAATATTTGTAAATGAATAAACATTATTATTATTATTATTATTATTATTATTATTATAATAGGTGATAAGCTTTTCTTATCATGATAGTCAAGTTTTGCTTTTGTAATGCAAAAGTGACTTTGGCACATATATAGCAAAAACTATCTGCTTTGTTAATGCTGAATACTGAAGGCTCAATAGACTAAATAGATGATGTAAAAGACTGGCTACTAATAATGCAATAATGATGATGAAATAATAAAGATATAATGTTTCTATAAGCCTGCATGAAAGGTGTCACAGGTAATTACAACCTAGTCTGGATCTTGACAATTAGAACTAATGAGCAAATTTAAGCATACTATAAATCTTAGCATTTTTAGCATTGCAAAATTAGTTGAGCTCAAATGCTTTAGTCTCTGACAGTCTCTGGTTGTAGACCAGTGTTGTAAGTCAACCCTTCACTGACCTACTCCTACACTTATAAAATCAGACAATGTCTAAAACAGTTCCACAAATTAGCTTCAGCTACCCACGGTTATTTTAAGAATAAAACAAAGCTTAATACTACCGTAAGTAAAAAAGTGAAAACCAAAGTTATTAAACTGAAAATGTAGATTATAATTTGTAATAATTGATAATAAAAATAAGCTATAAAATATTAACCTTTACAACCTCCCTTTTTGTTATTTACAGACAATGTATATATCAGCTATTTCCCCCATGCTATGATTGCCGAGTGGGGATGAGCTCCCGTTCACCAACTGACATCTTGACTGTAAATCCCATCATACAGTTAGGGCCAGAAATATTTGGACAGTGACACAAGTTTTGTTATTTTAGCTGTTTACAAAAACATGTTCAGAAATACAATTATATATATAATATGGGCTGAAAGTGCACACTCCCAGCTGCAATATGAGAGTTTCCACATCCAAATCGGAGAAAGGGTTTAGGAATCATAGCTCTGTAATGCATAGCCTCCTTTTTTCAAGGGACCAAAAGTAATTGGACAATGGACTCTAAGGGCTGCAATTAACTCTGAAGGCGTCTCCCTCGTTAACCTGTAATCAATGAAGTAGTTAAAAGGTCAGGGGTGGATTCCAGGTGTGTGGTTTTGCATTTGGAAGCTGTTGCTGTGACCAGACAACATGCGGTCAAAGGAACTCTCAATTGAGGTGAAGCAGAACATCCTGAGACTGAAAAAAAAGAAAAAATCCATCAGAGAGATAGCAGACCTGCTTGGAGTAGCAAAATCAACAGTTGGGTACAAAGGAATTGACTGGTGAGCTTGGGAACTCTAAAAGGCCTGGGCGTCCACGGATGACAACAGTGGTGGATGATCGCCGCATACTTTATTTGGTGAAGAAGAACCCGTTCACAACATCAACTGAAGTCCAGAACACTCTCAGTGAAGTAGGTGTATCTGTCTCTAAGTCAACAGTAAAGAGAAGACTCCATGACAGTAAATACAAAGGGTTCACATGTAGATGCAAACCATTCATCAATTCCAAAAATAGACAGGCCAGAGTTAAATTTGCTGAAAAACACCTCAAGAAGCCAGCTCAGTTCTGGAAAAGTATTCTATGGACAGATGAGACAAAGATCAACCTGTACCAGAATGATGGGAAGAAAAAAGTTTGGAGAAGAAAGGGAACGGCACATGATCCAAGGCACACCACATCCTCTGTAAAACATGGTGGAGGCAACGTGATGGCATGGGCATGCATGGCTTTCAATGGCACTGGGTCACTTGTGTTTATTGATGACATAACAGCAGACAAGAGTAGCCGGATGAATTCTGAAGTGTACCGGGATATACTTTCAGCCCAGATTCAGCCAAATGCTGCAAAGTTGATTGGACGGCGCTTCATAGTACAGATGGACAATGACCCCAAGCATACAGCCAAAGCTACCCAGGAGTTCATGAGTGCAAAAAAGTGGAACATTCTGCAATGGCCAAGTCAATCACCAGATCTTAACCCAATTGAGCATGCATTTCACTTGCTCAAATCCAGACTTAAGACGGAAAGACCCACAAACAAGCAAGACCTGAAGGCTGCGGCTGTAAAGGCCTGGCAAAGCATTAAGAAGGAGGAAACCCAGCGTTTGGTGATGTTCATGGGTTCCAGACTTAAAGGGGTTGTCCGGGCTTATTTTTTATTTCATATTTATATCTAGGCTGCAAAATGTTGACAATCTGCAATATACATGTTGTCAACATTTTGCAGGGTTTCCTAGATATAAACACATTTACTGATGGCAGAGAGTGTCCAGGGGGTGTGATTGTGCATACTGGTCGTTTACACCTACTGTAGCACAATCACACCCCCTCCCCTATACCTAGTATGGCCAGCCACCCCCAGGCAATACATGCCCGCCCCCTGCCCACTAAACACTATGTAATAAAACCACCCCCAGGGCTCCTACTGGCCGCCCCAGCCCCTAAATCACCACCCACCCTCTGCAAAACAGCGGTCCCCAGTGCACTTATACAAGGTGCCGAAACCGCTGCTGTGAAAGCGATTCCGGCACACTGTCAGTGCAGCAGGGGACCCGCTGCATATGTGTGCTGCTCACCTTCCTCTTGTGCAGCCGGTCACGGTCCGCCCTGGTCCCGGTCATCTGCAGCCGGGCTCCACACACTGCAGCCGGGCTCTCCACACTGCAGCCGTATCTGTAATGTGTGCGGAGCGGTGCCCGTCGCCCGATCTCCCCAGACCTCCAGTACCATAGAGCTGGTGGAGCGGTTTAGAGAGGACCGCTCCACAGCCTCTGCTCTATGGTACTGGAGGTCTGGGGAGATCGGGCGACGGGCACCGCTCCGCACACATTACAGATACGGCTGCAGTGTGGAGAGCCCGGCTGCAGTGTGGAGAGCCCGGCTGCAGTGTGGAGAGCCCGGCTGCAGTGTGGAGAGCCCGGCTGCAGTGTGGAGAGCCCGGCTGCAGTGTGTGGAGCCCGGCTGCAGATGACCGGGACCAGGGCGGACCGTGACCGGCTGCACAAGAGGAGGGTGAGCAGCACACATATGCAGCGGGTCCCCTGCTGCACTGACAGTGTGCCGGAATCGCTTTCACAGCAGCGGTTTCGGCACCTTGTATAAGTGCACTGGGGACCGCTGTTTTGCAGAGGGTGGGTGGTGATTTAGGGGCTGGGGCGGCCAGTAGGAGCCCTGGGGGTGGTTTTATTACATAGTGTTTAGTGGGCAGGGGGCGGGCATGTATTGCCTGGGGGTGGCTGGCCATACTAGGTATAGGGGAGGGGGTGTGATTGTGCTACAGTAGGTGTAAACGACCAGTATGCACAATCACACCCCCTGGACACTCTCTGCCATCAGTAAATGTGTTTATATCTAGGAAACCCTGCAAAATGTTGACAACATGTATATTGCAGATTGTCAACATTTTGCAGCCTAGATATAAATATGAAATAAAAAATAAGCCCGGACAACCCCTTTAAGGCAGTGATTGCCTCCAAAGGATTCGCAACAAAATATTGAAAAAAAAAATATTTTGTTTGGGTTATGTTTATTTGTCCAATTACTTTTGACCTCCTAAAATGTGGAGTGTTTGTAAAGAAATGTGTACAATTCCTACATTTTCTGTCAGATATTTTTGTTCAACCCTTCAAATTAAACGTTACAATCTGCACTTGAATTCTGTTGTAGAGGTTTCATTTCAAATCCAATGTGGTGGCATGCAGAGCCCAACTCGCGAAAATTGTGTCACTGTCCAAATATTTCTGGCCCTAACTGTATATACTGACAGTAGAAGTACTATGATAGTTTGCGTGCTTATGATACTTTATCTTGCGTGTCTCTTTGTGTAGTTTCGTCTTAGCAAATATACCTATACTTGCGACTAGATATACTAGTAGTATCAGCATTCCTATCTGTAGAATACCCTGCTAGGTGCCCGTCAGCTACCCACTTTTGACCTTATTTGAAAATTACCTGTGAGTTTTATGAAGTAGCAACAGGTGGGACCTATTCCGACACATCCCTCCTTCCCTAGCATTTATGTAGTCTAGCGCTATTGTAAGATGGTTAGCCACTCTACTGATCTGGGCCTTCACTGGTCTGCTCCGGTTTATTATCCTTAATATTTCCAGATATCTGGCCATCTAGAAAGTCATTCTACTCTACCAGTTAGCCCACAACTGCATAATGAAAAATAAATTAAGATAATTCCTGATCCCCATTTACACTATATGAGGTCTACCACTCAGTCTAGGGCAGTTGTCTGTAGCTCGCCCGTACAATGTGTGTATAGGGATTGCTTTAACATTTATTCTGATTTGAGGCACTTTAAACGTTGTATCAAAAAAAGATAGCTGCACTCTGAATACTTAGCTATGCAATAATAATTATACAGCACAGGAAAATGATGTAGTATTATAGCTAAGGTAATATATTTAAAAATTGAAACTTAGCATATAAATATGGCCATATCCATAACCACCCAGTAGCCACAATGAGGCATGTCTCATTACTGTGAATCTACATAAATCTCTTTAACTGGAGAGTAGGAACCTACTAATAGAGAACAATGGTGCCTAAGGCTAGTAGAGGAGTGGTGCAGAAGCAGAGCGTATGACCCCATAATCTAAACAAGAGAAAAACTCTACTTTATTAGTTGTAAGGGTGAGAAAGGCCAGTGTGCAGACCCCTGTGAAGATTGTTAGGTAACCACTTATAAGCCTGATGTCCACGTACAATATACAAATTCTCTGGTGTGCCCACAACAGTGTTGTTCAATAGACTTGCAATTCATTTAGATTTTCAATTTTGTAATGAGAGAGTCATCAACTGCTACTTACTTTGTGATTGCGGTACTGGATCCATTACACTCTGAATGGGCAGCTGTAGAGAAAGGGACGTTTCTGGATCTTATCTGGATGCAAGTGCAATAGGTGAAGTTTGGGTAACAGGAGAGGTCAACACAACTGCAATCCAAAGTCATTCTATCCTGACCTGATTGGTCAGGGTTGTCTGGTCTAAAACTGATAATTCTATACTATACTAAATTCTTTGATAGGACGTTGATCCAGGGAACTAGTCTGCTTGAAGGAATTTTTTTTCCTAATTTGAAGCTTAGTGTTTGCCACATTTTTTTTTGCCTTCCTTTGGATCAACATGTTAGGCTATGGGTTGAACAAGAGGACTTAAAGTCTATCTTCAGCCTTAAAAATTATGTTACTATGTAAGTCTGCAATCACTCTATGTGACTGCAGACTTGTCAGTCCTCCCAGCGCACGCTTCAGTCACTGCAAGGATTCACTGATTTCTAAGTCAGGAAAGACTTTAATTATGCGATATGCATGTTCCCAGCATCAACACAACTAGTCAATGAAGCTTCGCTCCATATAAGTACAGGATATGGAGTGGGCGCATCTGACTAGTGGGAGCTGACATCTAGTGGGTGTGGCCTTTCTCAATGCACTTAGATTGAGTAAGGCTGCACCCACCAGTTGGGGCTGTGGCTGGGAACAAGCATACTGCCGAACTGCAGTCCGTTCCCAGTTTAGAACCCTCAAATCCTCGCTCAGCACAGTGCAGGCATTGGGAGGATTGATGAGTTTGCAGTCACAAAGAATGTGTGCAGAAATATCAATTTAGACAGTACAACCCTTTTAAAGGCAGGCCATCCCTGTTAAACAGCAGCCATGACTCTGTCGCCCATGCAGACGCATGATATTACAACAGGGTCTCCTCAAAGACAGCCATCTTGGCGCTGCTGATGGGCTTTCATGAACTGGCCAATTTATGCTCTACGTACCTTTATTTTCATAAGTATAGTTCACATAGGAGTAATGTACAATACAAGATTATATTTTGGTACCATGTTAGTCAGAAAAAACGATGTGTCACGAGGTGGTTATAATGAATGAGAGTAATGAAACAGGGTAGTAGTGATAGGCAAAGATAATCGGGGTAACTAGTCTGACCCTCAGATTTGGGTCCCTAGCTGGCTCTGTTCCCAGAATTACCTCTGAAGGTTAGGACATCTGGACTGCCAACCTTGTCCTGCTCCTGACAAGCCTTAGGCTAATACCACCTCACCTTCACCCAGCGATCAGTATAGGAACAGAAACTTCCCACACACAATGGCAATCTCCAAGAGAAAAATAGCTTCAGGATGACTTCACTTCGCATACACAGCTCATAGTTAAATAGAGGATAAACTATATCAGCGACATCACACAGCAGCAGCAACTGACATTAACCCTTAATGTACAAAAGGAAATGTACTCCCATTTAAAATACTCACACTGCAGAGCCATATACAAAGGACACGATGTAGCTACAGTACTTATGTCCCAAAAACGCAAAAGTATCCTGGGAGTGATACTTTTATTGGCTAACCAGAACATGATATAATGCACAAGGTGCCTAGTAGGAATAGGACATATATTGGGGAAACTAAACAAAAGCTACAAACAAGGATGATTCTATTCAGGCACGCTATAAGTAATGAAGTAAACACGCCTGTGGGAAAACATTTCTCTGGATCTGGACAAAGTATGACAGATTTAAAAGTATTAATACTGAAATGTCGTTTTAAGGATGACAGAGAAAAAATTAGGAAAAATAGGTGGGACCTCACACTATATTTTTAAATTATTTATTTATTAGTACTAAAATAAATAAATAATGAAAAAAATGGCATGGGGTTCCTCCCATTTTTGATAACCAGCCCAGAAAAAGCAGACAGCTGACACCTGGTATTATCAGGTTCAGAAGGTCCATAGTTATTTGGCCCTTACAATCCTAAAATTATCTGCCCACAGCCACTCTAGAAATTGCACCTGAGAATAGATGTACTTTACTGCTATGTACAGTTGTTGGGGCTGCATTCAGGAATGTGGACTATAACAGAACTTTGTGGGAACATTTTTTATAATAAATTGGTGAATGAGTGATACTGTGAGGAGTCTTTATTAAATAAGCAATTTTTTTCTGTGTGTGATTTTGTTTTTGTAACTGGATTAGTAATGGGGTGTCTGAATAGACACTTCTCCATTACCAACCTCTGAGGTTTATGCCAGCTAACATTCACAGCTGACATCAACCCCCAAAGATATTTCCCTGATTGCCACCACACAAGGGCAATTCAAGAATTGGTGCATGTAATGTGATGAGACAATTCTGGGGCAGCTATGGACTGGTATTTTTAGGCTGGGAAGGGCTAAATAACCATGGACCTTCTCAACCTGCTAATATCAGCCCCCAGCTGTCTGCTTCATCTTGTCTGGTTATTAAAATAGGAGGGACTCCGATTCATTTTTTAAAAATGATATATTAATTTAGTTGTTAGCGGTGACCTGGAGGTCAGAGATGTGTCCACGCTTCTTCTGCATGTTCCTTTCCCATTTCAGAGCTGTTTTTATCCATTTCAGTGATTTTCCTGCCCCCTCAGCCCTACTGGTAGAGTCTTCCAGAAATATGCTCGAGGATACCATTGACTTCCATTATACTTTTTACTGGAATTGAGCCTGTCCGAGTGTCTAACCTGTTTGATTCGAATATTGAGCACTCAATCATTTAAGTACTCGCTCTTCACTATATGCTGCCAATAGTTGTTGCAGTCCCTTACTCTTGTCAAAAAGCTATTTTTCTAAAAAATGTTTATGTCTTTCCTCTGATTCAAAATAA
Organism: Allobates femoralis; assembly: GCA_033576535.1. NCBI lineage: Eukaryota > Metazoa > Chordata > Amphibia > Anura > Aromobatidae > Allobates > Allobates femoralis. The sequence goes on from JARQOC010000012.1 coordinate 61,788,254, forward strand.
TTATTTTTAGGACTCAAGATGTGAGATCTACCAAGACTAAAGCTTAATGTCAGGTTTTAACTACTCAAACAAGGAGATCCCTTTTAATGCCCTGTAGGGAACTCAGTTTTACAATTAAATCTGCAATAAGTCTTCCCTCTCTGGCTATACATATCCACATCAGAATATACTTTCTCATTAAGAACTACAACTTCTATTATGACATTGCCTCTCTTGAGTTCACACAACAATGAACACAGGCACCAAGGACAATGATTTATCAGGACTATTTCAGAATACATCAGTCACTCCATTCACACAGCACAGTTGCTGGTACAATTCCTCCTTTGTATTTAGGCTAACAATGAATTCAGCCCCCCCTTTCAATAGAGTGCCTTTATCAATTTAGAGAGGGTCATATCCTAACAGTATTACTTTATTGTGAAGACATCCTCTATTATAGACAGTCACACTTCCCTAAATCTTTTTACCACAAGTAAAGGAACACACCTAATGAGATCTCTTATCAATTAGAGACCCAGTCCTTTATTGGTCACTCGAAAATCATTCATCTCAAAATTCAAGGATTCTCATACGTTCCATCAGTATTTTTCCAGAAATAACAATCATATACACATCAAAGACATCATACGTATAACTATCTTCTGAAGAATATCCCCTATGGTCAGTAATGGAGAATGTAAGAAATACTGTGCTGATGATGGGGATTTTAAGATGTTAGCATTGCAGCTTTAGAGAGGTGCACTGCGCATGACTGGAAGTATAGAAGCTATTCTCCTGACCCTGCGTGCCTCTCTGAAGCCAGGACTAGGGATAAGCGAGTATACTCGCTACTATGCGGTATTCGCTGAATAGTCGCTGTATTCAGGCTACTCGCTACTCTCTGAGTACTTATGAATACTCGGGAGTAGTGAGTAGTCTTAATACTTTCGCAGTGTATCTATAGATACACTGCGAAATTAGCCTAAAAGTGAGTAAAAGTTGTTAAAAAACAATAAACTTACCATATATACTCGTGTATAAGCCTACCCGTGTATAAGCCGACCCCCTTACTTTTGCCCCCAAAACTGGGAAAACCTATTGACTCGCGTATAAGCCGAGGGTGGACCCCAGCACAGGTATACAGCCCCCAGCAGTGTGGTATACGGCCCCCAGCAGTGAGGTATACAGCCCCCCCCAGTGGTATACAGGTCCCAGCAGTATGGTATACAGCAGGCCCCCAGTGGTATACAGCAGCCCCCAGGAGTGTACAGCATCCCCCAGGAGTATACAGCATCCCCCTGGAGTATACAGCAGCCCCCAGGAGTATACTGCAGCCCCCAGGAGTATACAGCAGCCCCCATTAGTATATAGCAGCCCCCATTAGTACACAGCATCCCCCAGGAGTATACAGCAGACCCCAGGAGTATTCAGCATCCCCAAGGAGTATACAGCAGCCCCCAGGAGTATACAGCAGCCCCCATTAGTATATAGCAGCCCCCAGGAGTATACAGCACCCCCAGGAGTATACAGCATCCCCCAGGATTATACAGCAGTCCCCAGGAGTATACAGCAGCCCCCATTAGTATATAGCAGCCCCCAGGAGTATACAGCATCCCCCAGGAGTATACAGCAGCCCCCAGGAGTATACAGCAGCCCCCATTAGTATATAGTTAGTATATAGCAGCCCCCAGTAGTATACAGCATCCCCCAGAAGTATACAGCACCCCCAGGAGTATACAGCAGCTCCCAAGAGTATACAGCAGCCCCCATTAGTATATAGCAGCCCCCAGGAGTATACAGCATCCCCCAGGAGTATACAGCATTCCCCAGGAGTATACAGCAGCCCCCAGGAATATACAGTAGCCCCCATTAGTATATAGCAGCCCCCAGGAGTATACAGCATCCCCCAGGAGTATACAGCAGCCCCCAGTAGTATATAGCAGCCCCCAGGAGTATATAGCAGCCCCCAGGAGTATATGACTCACCGTAGCCGGGGGTACACGTAGCGGGCGTTGTTTCTCCTCCAGTCACGGAACCGCGCCTGCGGTGGTGTAGGCCCGGTGGTCCAGATCAATAGGGGAATGGCGGAACAGTGGGGGTGATTTGTCTTCGTGACGCCACCTGCGGGTGTTCTGGTAACTTTACCAGCGCTGTTCGGGTCTCCGGGGGATGTTATACAGCGAGATGGAACGCTCCCCACAGGATGAGCGGGAATCCCCGGAGTCGGGAGCTGCGCAAGATGTTGTGAGGCAGCTGCGGGGTGCTGCGCGCTGAATCCAGGAATAATGCACAACCACACAAACTCTCTTTTCGGTACCTTTACTGGATGGTAGTCAGGTACACTCGGACCGGGATAGTGAAGTTGGCACTTATGGAGTTTCACAGCAAGCAGTGTTAGGCTTCCTTTCTCTAGTTCTGGTGCTAAGGTCGGGTGGATGTGGAATCCAGCCGGACCGGGCAGTGTTTCCAATGGAACTTGCTTCACCTGGTTAACAGCACTGAGGGCACTGTAAAAGGGTCTGAGCAGGATCAGTACTCTTCCCTGGGCTCTCGTGGATGGGTGCATCAGGTGGAACAGGTGGCTAAACCTCCTGTTGATGGTGCTGGTTCTCTGTGGTGGCTGGGCAGCTCTCACAGCTTCGGTTCCAGTAACCGGTTAATTTGGAAAGAGTCAGGTTAACTCTGTTTTCCTGAGAGGTGCTCTTCTTCTTCCTATTATCCCAATTGCAGGGATCTCCACTCGCTAACAGGCTAGCAGGGCCTAGTGTGTTCCTCATAGGGTGGAGGTTTCACACAGGCTGGCAGCTCTTGTAGCGTCTACCACACTCTGAAGTTTCTCCCTCCAAGACTCTTTTTATAGGGGGAACTGGTTAGAAGTCACCAGTGTAGCTCCCCCTAGAGGCTCGGGGTGAAACCAGGTGTTCTAAGTGTTGTTTGGTGTTTGTGGGTTTTGCTGTGCTGTTACTTACTCCATTTGTACTCTAAGGATTTCTGTGGTGCCCAACAGGTGCCAGGGTGCCACATATACAGCATCCCCTAGGAGTATACAGCAGCCCCCAGTAGTATATAGCAGCTCCCAGGAGTATACAGCAGCCCCCAGTAGTATATAGCAGCTCCCAGGAGTATACAGCAGCCCCCAGTAGTATATAGCAGCCCCCAGGAGTATACAGCATCCGCCAGGAGTATACAGCAGCCCCCAGTAGTATACAGCAGGCGAGTGCCGGCAGGAGGGATTGTATCAGATAGTGCACTGCTCCCCCACCGCGGGATGCAGTGCACTAACTGATGCAGCCCCCTCCTGCCGGCACTCGTCCCCCATACTGTGCAGAGCCCCCCCGCAGCATTAACTTACCATCCAGCGTCTTCATCACCGCGGACCCTCGGGTCCGTCCTCGCGCTGTGTTCCCGGTCACGTGATCGGAACACAGCGCGTGATGAAGACGCTGGATGTAAGTTAATGCAGGGGGGGGCTCTGCACAGTGTGGGGGCCAGCAGATGGGGGGCTGCCTGTGTAGCACTGGGGGGCTGCCTGTATACACTGGGGGGCTGTATGTACAGCTCCCCCTGTCGCTGTGATGGGCAGGGGGAGCCGTGACGCGCCGCTCAGTCAGCAGCCTCCCCCCGCCTGCTACAGCCTCCCCAGGACCCGGACACAGCCCCCACCATAGGATTACCGTATTGACCCGTGTATAAGCCGAGGGGGGGATTTTTCAGCCCAATTTTTGGGCTGAAAGACTCGGCATATACACGAGTATATACGGTACATACTCACCTGTCTGACGCCTGCATCGGGACCGGAAAACCTCACCTCCGATGTCTGGACAAGGACCTTTCACTACCAGCCAATCAGATGGCTGGTAGCGATCTGGCCAATCAGACTACTCTGAGGAAACAGAGCACCATCGACTAGTCAGAGACCTAATTAGTATCGGAACAGAGCACTTTATAAATTCTTTTTTTAAACATTGATTTTAGAATCTTCTCTTGCACATGGAAATTCTGCTGGATTGAAGGGCATAAGGGAACCGCAGGTTTTTTTACATTATTCCAAACCAAAAAAAACAAAAATTGTCAACATTTTTCCCATGAATAGCTACAAAATGCTTTGCTGCATCTGAATAAGTCTTATTGCCTCTAGTAATATTTAACGGACTATCTCATACTTTTTACATTTTTCAGTTTGTGCATCCCACACCTTGCATTTGATATCACATATTTAATAATTTATACAATGTATAGCATATTTAGGGTCACAATTAAAAAACTTTTACCCAATGGTCCAAATACTTCTGTACATTCATTTGAAAATTTACAAACATTATATTTTCATCTTTTACATTTATTAAAAACATTTTGTGATAACCATATTACATGATTTTTTTATTCATATATATGCTTGGTGACAGTATAACTCCTAATGACTGACCCGTTACATTTTTAAATATAAACATTTTTCTGGATACTTTCTCCAACAACTCATCCTGATATAAAATGTGTAAATACCACTTAATAATTCTTTTTATATATTTGTATTGTTTACCATGAGGAGTAATAAAAGGGACAGATGTATAATCATTATTTTATTAGCTTTTCTTCTCTCCAAATAAATATTTTTCTCTAAGAAATGTGTTAACTTTTTAATGCAAAATCAACACTGTAATGTGGATAATCTCTCAGCATTAACCTTTGGTGAATCAATGATGACTCATGTTGAAAGGTAAGCTCGTCAGATCAAATGAGTTTTGTTCTGACAAATTCAATAGATTTAATGGAATGGATAGAATGGCAACCACTTGCATCAAGAGTCACACTGCCAGAATTTTTTTTTTTATATATAAGCCAATATGTACTCATATAATTATAAATTCTCTTCTGTTACCTTCAGCTTCTAAAACTGCACATATTTCCCTAGCTGAGAATTAATGAAATGCATATTTAATTAACTTTTTTAAAATGTATTATGTTAAATCTGGCATTTCTAACTCATCACCCACCCAGACCACAAGCAAGTCATCGATAAAGCGACAGTATCACATCAGGTTCCAAAATGGACTAAATTAAGTCTTAAAAAATACAGAACTCTTTTCACCATACTGCAAATAAAATATTTAAAGCTGATTAAAATTTAGGCTTCAAGATTGACAACTTGACTTTTTATTTTATTTCTGGAGAGCTCATCAAAAAATCAGGAACAGACAATACTTTTTATGGACACACTGGATAACCCTTTTGATGAATAGAGGATTTTCACCCTTCCAAAAGAGATTATACTTTTTCCACTAAGCCCCATAAAAGTTACTCACAAATTGATTTCATCCTAACAGACAAAAAACTACTCCGAAGCTACCAAGAAGCCAAAATAGGTATTATAATAAGGAAAGGGTTACTCAATAGGATCGCAGATTCACATAGGAGATGGGTGGAAATGTTTTAAAACATCTTTACAAAGATGTTTTAGATCATTTCCACCCATCTCCTATATGAATCTGTACTCCTATTGAGTAACCATTTCCTTATTGTAAATTCCTTCTCACCCTTCTGGGTGTGTGGTTGCAGGAGCTACGGTTTGCGGAGAATCCCTAACAGAGATTGGTGTGGAGCCACAGGACCTGCGGTGACGTAGTAGCCCTGTGATGCCCGGATCACCTGATTGCACCCTACGTGACGCGGAAGCGGAGGAGCAGCGTTGATCAGTACGGGCATTAAGAGAACCCGGTGGAAGCTCTCACTGAGGTTGTGCGGCAGTGGCACAACCGCCACAGGTGAGAGTACCCACACACACACCCCTAAATACCTCTAATAGCTTACCGGGTCTCCTCTATGGGAGCGCTTCATGTCTCTTTGTTTTGAAATTGCATAAAATAGGTATTATGACATGATCAGACCATGGTCCGCTCTCAATTACCATAAACAAAATGTATAAGTCTTCTCACTCTTCCCCGAGGAGGTTAAATAACTCTCATAGCCAACACTAAATATAAATACGCTCTGCCTTCCGCCCTGGAGAATTAATTTGCACTAAACTACACCCTGGATATTACTATTACCACTACCTGGTGCACAAATAAAGCTGTAATTAGGGGCCTCCTTCTAAAATTCTCAGTACTATAAAAAAAAGAAAATATCCATTAAAATTATTAACCTTCTTAAAAAAATTGAAACAGTAAAAATCCAAAATAAAATACACCATAAACCCTCATTGATGCATACCTGCAACAATCTTAAAGTTGAGTTAAACGCCAGTCTCCATAATTTGGAATTTCAACTCAGAAAATTAAACATGCTACACCTCTGGCAAGGTACTAAAGCATCAAAAAGCTTAGCTAATAAAATAAAAAATAAAGCAGCTAAATCTAGAATATTATATATCTTAAATTCTCACAAACAGAAAATGTTCAACCCTCAAGCTATTGCGAACAAATTTGCTAAGTATTATGAAACATTGTACAATATTAGAGATGACCAAAGTACTTTCCAACCCACATCAGAACGGCTGATAGATTTTTAGATGGCCTGACCTTACCGTCCTTGTCCCAATTCTAAAATAATATGTTAAATAGAGACTACTGATAAGCGAGCACTAAAATGCTCAGGTGCTCGAGGCTCTGGTCGAGCATATCGAGATGCTCGGGTGCTAGACCCAAGCACCAAGGCCAATGTTAATCTATCAATGTTAAGTATTTTTCTGGCGGCACGGAAGCTTTAAACACCGCTGATCTGACAGCTGTTTAAATTTCCTGCGCCGACATCAGCTGTTCGGTGTCGGTGTGGGAAATGTAAGCAGCTGTCAGATCAGCAGTGTTTAAAGCTCCCACACCGACACCATTGGGAGATCAGCAGCACCCACTAATATTGGCGTGACCCCATGAATTTCGGGCTTAGGGCCAGCTGATAATACAAAGGTGGCCCTAACCCCTTTATTACCCAGTGAGCCACCGCAGCAGGGCCCTGGATGAGTCGGGTACAGGGCCAGAAAATGGCACTTCTATGTAGACGCCATTTTCTGGGGCAGCTGCGGACTGCAATTCGCAGCGGGGGGGGGGAGTCTAGAAAGCTTGGGCCACCCTGCTCTGCGAATTCCAGCCCCCAGCTTCCTAGTTATACCTGGCTAGACACCAAAATAACGCGAAGCCCCACATATTTTTTTTTATTATTTCATGAAATTCATGAAATAGTAAAAAAAAGGGCTTCCCTATATTGTTGTGTCCAGCCAGGTCCAAATAGGCAGCTGGGGTTTGGGGGCAGCCTGTTCCTGCCTGCTGTACCTGGCTGGCATGCAAAAATATGGCAAAGCCCACAACAAGTAATTTTTTTTTAATTCAATAAAAAATAATAAAAAAAAACACATTTAGGGACTGCATCTTTATTAACCCCTCAAGTGGAGTCCCTAAATGTGTTTTTTCTTTATTTCTAATGGATTTTTCAAAAAAAATATGACGTGGGCTTTGCCATATTTCTGTATGCCCATGTCGGGCTTCATGCTATTTTGGTGTCCAGCCAGGTAATTGCATTTTCTGGCGCTATACCCAACTCATCCAGGGCCCTGGTGCAGTGGCTCTCTGGGTAATAATGGGGTTAGGGCCAGCTTTGTATTATCAGCTGGCCCTAAGCCCGAAATTCATGGGGTCACGTCAATATTAGACTTGACCACCATGAATTTCTAGTAAAGTATTAAGAAAGACACAACACAGAGAAAAAATATTTTATTAGAAATAAAACAAAAAAACACTTAGTAACTATCTTTATTAAAGAATTTCCCCCCCCCCCCACGACATACTCCAGGGTCGAGGGTCCCACGGGGTACAATCTGGATTCACTATCATCTGATCGTTTTGTTGGCTGGCAAACTGATCAGATGATCAATGTGAGATTCAAAGACCTGAACCAGCTGTCAGAACAGCTGCAGTTTAAATTTCCCGCGCTGACACCAACAGCTGATGTCAGCGTGGGAGATTTAAACACAGCTGATCTGACAGCTGTTTAAATTTCCCAAACCGACATCACCTATTGGTGTCAGTGCGGGAAATTTAAACAGCTGTCAGATCAGCTGTGTTTAAAGCTCCTGCGCTGACACCGCCGGGAGATGAGCAGCACTAGCCACCGGGAGATCAGCGGCGCAGGAACTTTAAACACAACTGATCTGACAGCTGTTTACATTTCCCGCGCCGACACTGAACAGCTGATGTCGGTGCGGGAAATTTAAACAGCTGACAGATCAGTGGTGCACCGCCAGCTCAAGCACAGCACGGTCAGGTCTGATATAGACCTGATGGCGCTGTGCGACCAGGCAATCACTGTACGGTCACAACTAACATTGCTGTGGCATTGAAGTGTGTTGCAGCCAATCCCTGCATGTGGGCTGGCTCTGTAAAGAGCGCCAACATGCAGGAACGGGTATCCGAGCATGAGCCTGAGCATTTTGCTGGTACTCAGCGAGCACTGAGCATCCCGAGTACTGAGATGCTCAGGTGAGTACCAAGTAACGGCGAGCATGCTCGCTCATCACTAATAGAGACAAATCTCCCACAGAGATACTAGCCACCATCAACTGACTAAAACGTAATAAATCACCAGGCCCAAGTACTATAAGTCATTTTCATTCAATACTCATTCCCCACTTATTACTTTGCTTCATCTCCCTTATCTCTGCTGGATCCATACCCACAGATGTCACAGGCCCTTATAGTTACAATCCCTAAATTGGGGAAACCCACAGATACTCATGCCTATTTTAGAACAATCTCCTTTTTAAATTCTGATTTAAAAATATTCTCCAAGCCGCTTTCCTACTTTTTGGTAAACATCTTGCCATAGGTAATCCACGAAGATCAACTGGGCTTCATAAAGAGAAGACAATCTTCAGACAGCACAAGAAGATTCTCGAACCTTCTAAATGTGGTGTCTGTGTCTAACCCCTTTTCTGCTTCTGGGTTTAGATGTGGAGAAGGCTTTTGATCATGTCCATTGGGGATTCCTTATAGCAGTCCTACTTAAATTTGGCTTTTCAGAAGTTTTCCTATCAGCAGTCTTATCACAATACAATACCCATAATGCAGGTTTATACCTCTGGTTTTCTCTCACCTCCTTTCACCATCACAAAGGGCACAATACATGGGCATCCCCTTTCCCCTCTACCCTTTGTTCTAATAATAAAAACGTTTGACTCCCATAACAGAAACTCACTCGATATCTCAGGTATGAATATTGCAAGTCATGATCATGGTATTTGATTGTTGGAAGATGATGTCTTCTTCATCTTATCCGAAATCAAAAAGTTGCCAAACGCTGCTTTGTTCTGGAAAAAAATAAAAAATTTGAAATGGCCCTAAAACTTTCCCTGTTTGGGGTCAAAATGGTTGCCAGAAGACCCGTTGGCTGATAACAAAACCTAACCTAAAGGTACCGTCACACGGGGAGATATCGCCGGCGATGTCGCCGAGATCTTCCTGTTCAGGCGATGTTGAAGCGACATCGCCTGTGCATCGCCTCGTGTAACAGGGCAACTGAACGGCGATTAATCTCTGTTTCTGAGTTCAGAGATTTCCCAACAGTGTCGGGAAATCAGGCGATTTAGCTTAAGCGATCAGTCTGCCTACTGCCGTGTGACGCGGCGATATCAATGGCACAGGCGATGTCTGTGTTCAGGCAATCCATTCTGTATGCCACATTGACGGTGAGGTGGTGCTGTGTGACACGGCGATCTGAAAAGCACACATCGCTTCAAGGTTGTTTCAGGCGATTCCGGAATCGCCTGATCGCCCTGGGTTGCCTGCGATATTGATACGTGTGACGTCTCACGAGCGATGCTGAAGCGATGTGCGCGTTCAGGAGATCGCCGCAACATCGCCGGCGATATCTCCCCGTGTGACGGTACCTTTACAGTTAGGAGTGTTCCCGTCATTGGGTCTACCTGCTTGTATCAAACTGATAGAATGTTTTTGAGCTTTAAATTACATTTTTTAAGCTTCCTGGAGCTTGCAGGTGATTTGACACCTATAGAGTGTGAAGTTTTAATGTGGCAGCAGCTGTGAAGTCCAGGAAGCTTACAATGTCCTTAAAACATCCATTTAAGAGAGCTTAATATTTTGGAGGGAATTTTATTGTAATATTTGTTTTTAATTTTTTTTTTTATTATTTTTTTAATTATTATTATTTTTTTTTGATAAGGTAACAAATGTTTGCACCATGTCAGCCAGTAGATAGAAAAATATATTAGGATCTGAGCTTCCTGAATGGTTGATACCTTTTAATGGCTAACTGAAAAGATCTTAAGAAAAAGCAAGCTTTTGGGACTCTATAGTCTCTTCATCAGGCTTAATAATGCACAACTTCTCTACACACACATATAAACACATATACAGGGTTGGATAATGCAGTAAATAAAACAAGTGAAGAGAAGGATTGGTAAGCGAAGGGGAAGGGTGAAGAGAGCATCCGGGGCAGCAAAACATCAGCGTCCAGAGACAAGAAGAAGACATTTTTAAGTCCTTTGATTAGTTGCTTCTTCAAGATTTGCTGATAAATCAAGTAATGTAAAATGACATAAATCTATGCAACACACTCACTCCCGCTCTGAACATGTCAAAGGTCAATACAAGTTTATGTCCCAGAAACCCCTGTCTCTCTGCGACTTGAAATGACACTTTAAAGCCAGTACCTTCATGTCCATCATGGTATGATCAGGGAGATGAGAATTCACCTCCATTCCAAGGTTCCACCCTGTCTGCTTTACACACAGGCCCCTGCCCACACATCCTTTACATACAGTCAAGGACACCACATTGGTTGTGGTGCAGCTGAAGTTACTTTGTATCTTGTAGTCCTGATCTGTAATGGAAATCTTTATCTTGTCCGTTGTCATTATAGATGGACAGGTTTTGCACCTGTTCTGGATGCAGGGAAAAGTTCCTGTAGCTGCTGGAGAGGACAGGACCCCTCTGACAATGATGCTTTTTAGATGCAGAGGTTGTTTAAAACACAAAAGTGGGGTCCGGGAATATTGATTTTAGTCGGGCATATTTTGCTGTAGTGGTTGCAGTTTCCGTGCGGCTCCTCTTAACACCTCCAGATTTGGATTGTAGGTGACTACAAGAGGGACCCGGTTGTTTTCTTCTCTAGTTTTGTAATGTAGGAGATGATTCCTTGATATTCTGGTGGCTCTTGCAATCTGGTTTTCAGTTGCTCTTGGATGGTAGCCCTGATTCAAAAATGTCTTTGTGAAGCCCTCAAGGTGATTGTCTCTATCTGTAGGGTTGGAACATATCCGATTGTATCTAATGGCCTGGCTGTACACAATAGAGTTTTTATGTATTTTAGATGAAAACTGTCTCATTGAAGATATGTTGGACGGTCAATTGGCTTCTGGTACAGGGATGTCTCTACTTCATTGTTCCATAGCTTGATGATGGTGTCCAGAAAGTTGATTTCGGTGCAGGAGTAGTTTAGTATTAAGTTGATCGTAGGATGACACATATTAAAGTGTTCATGGAATGTCTTTGTCGAGCCCCAGGCCCTGGGGTACTCGGGTATCAGGCTTGGAGGGGTTCGCAGGGATGTCACGGGTGGTGGTGCCAGAGCCCGTGGCCTGGGTGACACTTCAATAGAGGGGTTATGTACAAGGGATAAGAGTTATTGTCACGGGACGCCACCTGTAGTACCTGGTGATGGGTCACCAGCGCCGCCACAGTCCTCCGGAGGGCGATGGTATTGCGGCAGGAATGGCAAAGCTCCCTACAGGTGGAGCTGGACCTCCAGGGCAGTGTAGAGAGAAGGGCAGCTTGGAGTGGGACCTGAGGCCAGGGAAAGAAGCAGTAAGGCAGTTTATAGGGAGGCTAGGGATGGAGAGGAATAACGCACACAGTCTGAAGAAAGTCTCTTTTACCTTTTACTGATGGTATTCACAGGTAAAGATGTCCAGAGCACTGTCGGGTGATCAGGTGCACAGTGAGTCTCCACAGCAAGTGGGTATAAGGCCTCCTCAGGTTCCCTGCTGTCGCTGAAGCCCTGACTGTATGCAACACGACTGGCCTCCTCACTTTCTCTGGTCCTCTCTCTCTCTCTCTCCTCCTGCGCAGTCCATGGGTTACCCTCCCTGATCACTGCTGTGTGATTCCACACTACGGTGTCTGGCTCGCTCTTGCTGGGTGCGCAGGGGAACCAGGTGACTGAAGTCTCCACGGGGTGGCGGGGTTTTCTGCAGTCCTAAAGTGTTCCTGCAGGTGTGGATCCCCGAAGTCCGGTATGTCTTGGGTAAACTTCCATTAGTTCCTCTACTCCCTTGGCTAAGCTCCGTGCCTTCTGTCCCCATTCCTAGGCTTGGCTCAAAGGCAGAAGGGCCACTCCCGGTCACTGGTTCGGACCTAACCGCGGCACCGATCACCAGGATGTCTTTTCAGCTCTCCTAGCATCTGCACACTCTAACTAACTCCTCCCTCAGCAGCAGAATTTATAGAGGATCTCACCTAAAGTCAGTGAGTCTAGCTCCCCCTACTGTGTCGGGGTGGAAGGTGTTGCATGCAGCAGGTACCTGCTGTGGAAACCCAGCTGTGCAGTAGGGAAGGCTGTGGCTACCTGCATGAGCAGGGCGCCACATTTTCAGCTGTTGCCCAGGCTCCGTCCAGATGATTAAAATATCATCGATCTAACGGTAATAGGCCAGAGGCCTGATAGGACAAGAGGATAAAAAGTCACTTTCAAGCGTAGCCATGAAAAGATTTGCATATTTTGGTGTCATTTTGCTGTACCAGTCTCCTGTAAATCTATATTGTCGTCAAATGTAAAATAGTTGTGCGTGAGGATGAATTTTGTACTCTTCGCCACAGAATCAGCATCGATCCATGTGTTTTCCAGGAAGACTTTGCAGGCATTTAATCTATACTGGTATGGCATATTGCTGTGTAGAGATTCCAAATCCATGGTGGAGAGGATGATTCTGGTAGATGACCTATCGCTGATAGTTTATTCAATAGCAAGTTGTGTCCTGAATGTAGCTGGGTGTCTCTTCTACCAGGGGTTTGAGAACACCCTCTACTCACCCAGAAATTTAATTAGACAACACCACAGTTTTTGTATCCAATCCATTTTAACATTTAAACCATACTAATTTTTTGTGCAGTGGCAGTGTATATGAATACTGGAGCATTTAAATTGTGATATAATTGTTCTCTTACCAATATTTTGTATATGTGTATTGAAACTATAAAGTATAGAGTTATTTATATGTACATTTTAAGATACATGAATATACATATACTATTGACTCTAGAGAGATATATATTTGTATCAATGCTGGTTTTCTAACCTTACTCCCACCCCTTGTACCGCACATTGTTTATTTAATAAAATGCGCACTTTCACATATATTGACCGTATGATCGCGTCTCTTTTCCCTTTGGGACAATTGTGTAAATCACCCAGAAATTTGTTCGGTGAGGGTGCCCACACCTGAAATGATTAGTTTTCTTGGATTTCCTTATTTGTGGATTTTGGGAAGCATGTAGAATGTGCTTGGACTTTCTGGTATCAGGTCATCAACTCTTAAGGATTTGTCAGGTATTTTTTTGGTGAGAGCAAACCTTTAATTTTACAAAGGGTCAGAACCTTGGTAGGCCATCTCTTCTACAGTTATGTGATGGCAATTCATATGAAAATAGCATAGGGCCATTATTTACTTTACATACATGGTCTTATAGGTCTGTCCACACTCATGAAACACCATACTATGGATATTGCTTCTTGAAAATGTTCATTGACTTTATATATTTTATTCCATATACTGTGTTTACAATACAGATTTTTATCATGTGCACAAGTTTTTTATATATATCACTAATATTGAATTTTCCTTGCATTACTGCCCACAAGCCTTATTCAGCATTCCAGATGAATTGGTGACCTGAATAAATTAGTTTTCATCTTTATTTCTCCTCCAAATATGTCTGACTTCAAGAATCACTCCCCCTCAACCACAAACTCAAGTGTTACCTTGTGGCTGTGGCATAAGGAATTGGATTTGTAAGTGATGTGACATCTGCAGCCCACCCCAAGGAGGAGTCAATGAGGAGCAAAGCAACAAGGTTGTGCAAACAGTATTATCCTGTAAGTTACTGTTTGTGTCTGACTCCTTGCAGTAGAAGAGGCGGGCCCCTAGGCAAAGCAAAGAAAAAGGACTTGCTGATCATAAAAGCTTACACTATATAGAAAAGAGAAAGGTCCCCGCTGACTATAAAAGCTTATGCCCTATAGAAAAGATAGAGGACCCCGTTAACCACAAGATCTTACACTCTATAGAAAAGAGAGAGGCCCTCTGTGAACTCTAAGGCCCCGTTACACCTGCCGACACCACCAGAGATGTCGGCAGCGACTGGCGGGTGCGCGCTAGTTTTTGGTGCCCCACCAGCGTCGTCGCCCCCCGTTTACACAGGGAGACATCTCCGGTGATGGGCTGGCGTGCTCAGAGGCAGCATCGCCGCCAGGGTTTCTCAAAACCCCAGCGGCGATGCAGGACAATTGGAGCCTATGGCTCCCATCGTCTAGCTCGCTGGTGGCCGTTTACATGGGGCGATGTGTGCACATCGCCCCAGATCGGCCGCCTGGTTTCACATCACTGATGTGAAACCAGGCGAGCTGTCAGAGCCGCCGACATCACCTCTTTACATTAGGCGACGCAGGGGCAATGTTGCCGCTGATAGGCCACGCCCCTACGTCACCTACGTAATCGGCAGCAATGTCGCCAGGTGTGACGGGGTTTTTAGAGCTTATGCTCTATAGAAGATAGAGCGGTCCCTGATAACGTAAGAGCTTGCACTGTACAGGTGACAGAAGACTTTGTTGATCATAAGAGCTTACACTATACAGGAGAGGGGACCCAACTGACTGACGCCCTAATGGGCATCATTGTACAAATGCAGAGCGCGGGCACGATTTCAATATCGCACCCACAACGTCACCGCTGCGACACGGTCATGTGACGCCGGGACGCGTCACTTCCGGTCGCAGGTCTCACAGGCAGACTTTGCGCATGCGCAGATTGCATGCTGAAGTCTGACTGCATGCGACCGGAAGTGACACGGCGATCCCGGCGTCACATGATCGCGTCGCAGCGGTGACGTTGCAGGCGCGTTATTGAAATCGTGCCCGCACTCTGCATTTGTACAATAACGCCCATTAGGGCTATTTAGAGTAGCGAGGCAGGGGTAGCGCGGCACTGGAGACCCGCCTACTGGTCAAAATGCCTTGGAGGAATGCCCCTCTGACAAGATTTTCGTAAGTTTGCAAACTACATTATTGTACTTGTAGATTACTACAAAAGGTGAGACAGGGATGTGTTAGAATGTATTGTAAGGCTGCAGGGACAGGTATTAATAGGTTATAAGGGTTATTTGGGGTGAGAGGTTCCCTTTAATGTAAAATGAGATTTTTAGCAAATAATGGAACAATTCTTTTATCCCACTCTACCAACGTCAAGGCAAATCTCAATAGGGCAGTCCTTGTCTACGTTTTTTACATTGTGCCATGAGGCCTCCTAACTACGGTATATTAAAAATAGAACTACATAAATGCAACACATACCAGAAATAGAGAGTGGTTCTGTTATATTTCAGGTATGTGTTGCATTTATTTGATTTTGCTTTTAATGTATTTAAGAGGCTGCTTGGCACAATGCATATAAAAAAACAAAGACAGGGACCGCCCTACTGAGAGTTGCCGTGATGTTGGCAGAGTGACTCTAATTATTGATCGATTATTTACTAAAAATCTCATTTTACATTTAAGCACAGTTTGGAATTTATATGTGCATTTGCACTTTTTGTGTTACATGCTAACCTCAGGTAGGGCTGGCTCACCCTCTTTGGTATATTAAAAATAATATGTACAATTTCTCAAATATCTATTTAAATTTGATTTTACATCTCACTCCCCACATGAACTGCCTTCAACAGAGAACAAAGAAATGTTTTTGATGATTTATCTGTAAAATTGGTAAATTGTTTTCTACATTACAGATCTGGATTTTGCACCAGTTTGCCACCAAATTTGCAGGTTTAACCCACTCTATATCCAAAATTAAGGATCACGGCATACAAGACAATGCTGATTTCTGTTCATTTGCATGAAAAAAACACAAATTTGATACTATTTCCTAAAAAGTTGGAAAACTCAACAGGGTTCAGGGCAAAGTTAACCAACTATTGTATGTCTGAGAGTTATAAAGGACTTATAAGGCACATGCAGCCTCTGGTCAACCATCACCAGCAGGAAACAGTAAATCCTAGAAACAGTAAATATATTTACACAGCCACAGAAATTAGACAAGGTTTACAAATTAGAGCCTCCGTGATACAACCCATTACTAAGGATCAATTACCTTTATCCACTTTATCCACTCCACAAACAGCTTCAGAGGCTAATGTTGATTCTTCACTTATTGCTAAAGCAATCATCACAACATATAAGAATGTTAATATATCATCCAATCTTGACAACATTGCTAGTGCCTGTACCTACACATCTGAACCCCATGTGTGTATCTTGGCGATGGTACAAATTGATCATTTGTATACACGCTTACAGCTAGTATGTGGGCATATTCCTGCAAGAATTAATGAAGCTGTTATAATTCCAATATAATAATGACTGGATCTGTATAGGAACAAGTTTGAGTTGAATTTCCTATCATTCTAAGCTTTTTGCA
Source organism: Allobates femoralis (assembly GCA_033576535.1). Classification (NCBI taxonomy): domain Eukaryota; kingdom Metazoa; phylum Chordata; class Amphibia; order Anura; family Aromobatidae; genus Allobates; species Allobates femoralis. The sequence goes on from JARQOC010000012.1 coordinate 61,804,929, forward strand.
AATTCGAAAATATTGAAATTTGATTCTCGGTTCAAGAAAATATTTTGCCCATAATGTCCTTCAGCTACAATATCTAGAGGATTATCACATCATTGTACAGTGGTTGTCAGTACCGGGGCCATAAGCAGTTCCGAGTGAAGTATAGTTTGTACAACAGAGCTGTTATCCATCTCCAGAGTCACTGGGTAAATCTTTCTATTTTGCAGAGTGGAAGCTCTTATGGTCAATGGGTTCCTCTGTCTCTTCTGTAGAGTGTAAGCTCTTATAGTCAGCAGGCTCCTTTCTCTCCAGTAGTATGGAAGCTCTTATGGTCAGCAGCCTCCTCTCTCTCATCTGTAGAGTGTAAGCTCTTATCGTCAGTGGGGTCCTCTCTCTCATTTGTAGAGTGTAAGCCCTTATGATCTGCAAGGTCCTCTCTCTCTCCTGTAGACTGGAAGCTCTTATAGTCAGCGGGGTCTTCTCTCACTCTCTCCTGTAGGCTTTATGCTATTTTGATTGACAGGGTCCTCTCAGCCTCTCCTGTCGAGAGTAAGCTCTTATCATTAGCAGGGTCTTCTCTCTCTCCCCTGTAGAGTGTAATCTCTTGCTGTCAGTAGGGATCTTGCTCCCCTATAGAGTGTAAGCTTTTTTGGTCCTCTTTCTTTTTGAGCTGTAAACTGTTAGCTTTTATGGTCAGGGTGGTCCCCTCCGTCTCTCTCGCTGATAAATTGTAAACTCCAATGATCAGAAGTGATTTCTTTCTCTCTCTTTCTCTCTCTCTTTTCTATAGAGTGTAAGTTCTTCATTGGAGTCTTCTCTCTCCTATAGAGCGTAAACATTTTTAATCATTGGCGTTTTTTCTCTCTCTCCTGTAAAGTGTAAGCTTTTATGGTCAGTGGGATACTCTCTCACCTATGATCCTCTTTCTTCTCTCTCACATGTGTATTTTTCAATCTATCACTAGCTTTCCAGTATTGAGATGAATGCAAATTTTTTAGTTGTGAATCAAGTTTTTGAAGAAAATTCGACATAATTGGTGACTATGAATAAAAAAATATACACTCAACTCTTTTCTATCACCTCACTAAAAAGGGTAGTGGTGTCCATAACTACTCCCAATTACTCCATTACTACTACTGTAAATCAGATAAAAATATCCATTCTATTAATTTAGATGGATAATCTTATTAATACTGACTAGTGATGGGCAAGTCCTAAATTACTCGGAATCGCTTGACTCTAGCGAGTCCGAGCCCGGGACTCGCTACTCGTTGCGAGTCTAGCGAGTCCAATGTTAATGAATGGGGAAGCGAGTAATAGCGAGTAGTGTGCGATTTACAAATCACAGATGTGTCTCGGAAGCTTCAGCCTGAAGCAATCCTAGTTTTGTCAGAGACTCTGACAAAACTAGGATTGGCATTGACTTGCATTGGACTCGTTTACTGTGCAAGTAATCACTGGGAAACTCGCACAGTAAGGAGTCAGACTGTCTGCTCAGTGCTGGCTGCCACAGCTCCAGGGTCCTAGAGCCCGCCTGCTCTTCCTGTGTGTAGCAGAGCTGAGATTGTTCTCAGTCTGCTCATCCCTGTGCATAGACATCTATATCTATGCACAGGGATGTAGCAGAGAGGACATCGCGTTTTGGACTACGTCGGACGGAAGAGGATTTTTTTAATTAAAGATGGAGTCCCTAATGGCTTTTTTTTTTATTTCTAATAAAACTTTTTCTCTGTGTTGTGTTATTTTTAAAACAATTTAATAGAAATTCATGGCGGTCATGTCTAATATTGGCGTGACCGCCATAAATTTCGGGCTTAGGGCCAGCTGATAATACAAAGCTGGCCCTAACCTCTTTCTTACCCAGCGTGCCACCGCCACCAGGGCCGCTGGAAGAGTGGGGTTAAGCGCCAGAGGATGGCGCTTCAATGAGCGCGCCATCTTCTGCGGCGGCTGGGGGCTGCAATTTGCAGCGGGGGGTGCCCAGAAAGCTTGGGCCTCCCTGCGCTGCGGATTCCAGCCCCCAGCTGCTTAGCTGTACCTGGCTAGACATAGAAATTGCATGGAGCCCCACGTATTTTTTTTTTTCATTATTTCATGAAATTCATGAAATAATAAAAAAAATGGCTCCCCTGTATTCTTGTGTCTGGCCAGGTACAAATAGGCACCTGGGGGTTGGGGGCAGCCCGTCGCTGCCTGCTGGATCCGGCTGGTTCCAGAAATACGGCGAAGCCCATGTAATTTTTTTTCTGACAAATCCATAAAACAATGTAAATAAAAGGGACTGCATCTTTATTAACCCCTGGACCATGGGCGAGGGGTTAATAAAGATACAGTCCCTTTTTTAGGATTGTTTTATTGATTTTTCAGAAAAAAATTACATGGGCTTCGCCGTATTTCTGGAACCAGCCGGATCCAGCAGGCAGCGATGGGCTGCCCCCAACCCCCAGGTGCCTATTTGTACCTGGCCGGACACAAGAATATAGGGGAGCCCTTTTTTTTTATTATTTCATGAATTTCATGAAATAATAAAAACAAAATGCGTTGGGCTCCGCGCAATTTCTATGTCTAGCCAGGTACAGCTAAGCAGCTGGGGGCTGGAATCCGCAGCGCAGGGAGGCCCAAGCTTTCTGGGCACCCCCCGCTGCAAATTGCAGCCCGCAGCCGTCCAGAAGATGGCGCGTTCATTGAAGCGCCATCCTCTGGCGCTTAACCCCACTCTTCCAGCGGCCCTGGTGGCGGTGGCACGCTGGGTAATAAAGGGGTTAATACCAGCTTTGTTATACAAGCTGGTATTAAGCCCGAGATTCTTAACGTCAGGCCACGTTTGACCCGGCCACTAAGAATCTCCAATAAAGGGTTAAAAAACACAACACAGAGAAAATTTTTTATTAGAAATAAAAAAAAAATAGCTATTAGGGACTCCATCTTTAATTAAAAAAATCCTCTTCCGTCCGACGTAGTCCAAAAAGCGATGTCCTCTCTGCTATATCCCTGTGCATAGATATAGATGTCTATGCACAGGGAATGAGCAGACTGAGAACAATCTCAGCTCTGCTACATCATCTCTGTGAGCAGGCGGGCTCTAGGACCCTGGAGCTGCGGCAGCCTGCACAGAGCAGACTGCCGGATTCGGCTCGCAAAGTAACAGCAGTTACTTTGCGAGTTTCCCTGCGATTACTTGCACAGTAATGAGACCAATGCAAGTCAAAGGCAATCCTAGTTTTGTCAGAGTCTCTGACAAAACTAGGATTGCAATTGACTTGCATTGGACTCGTTGCTGTGCGAGTAATCGCTGGGAAACTCGCAGAGTACCGAGTCCTGCGAGTCCCTTACTACTCGCCGAGTAACGAGTCCTAGCGAGTAGACTCGCCCATCCCTAATACTGACCTCAACGATTTGGATATATTAATATTTTGGATGAGCGAGTAGCAAAATATTTGTAGTCGCTATACTCATAACAAGTACATTGTAATACTCGCGTACTTATCCAAATAGCAAGTCCAATGTTAGTCAATTAGTCATTGGCTCCGCCCACACACACATCCAGCTATAAAACGAGTATTTCTGGTGCAGGGCGGAAAAGTGGTCTTTTTAGCATTTTCATTGCATAAAACACCTTGCTGTGCTGCCAGAAAGAGACTATCATTCAATCTGAAGTTCAAGAATGAGCGGCACTCACCAGTCTTCATAAGCACTGCAGTAGTTTATTCCATGTAATAACCTGGGTACATTTGTGCAGTGACAGAAGGATTTTGCAGAGGCGGACTACCGTCACACTTTTTCGCATGCTATGGAATAAACTCCTGCACTGCTTATGAAGACTGGTGAGTGCCAGCTCATTTTTGAACTTCGCATTGATGTACGGTATCTTTTTGCTTTGAGCTGAGCAAAGCCGGTTGAAGTCCTGCCGTTTGGTGATTTGCCATAACTGGGTTGACTCGGTACAAAAGCCTGTATGGTTGTTAGTGCCCGGATTCCATCTTTTGTCCACATATGAACATTCCATCTGTTCTCACTTGGGGCCGACTCCCTTTGTGCACGCAATTAGAACCAAATGGCCAGATAGAAAGTACCTAGTTTCTCAGCTACCTTTTTTGCTTCTATAAGATCAGATACTTTTTCTAGCATTGACTACACAGTATCGTTTTGGGGTTCATTGCCTGCTTACTATGTCTTTCTAGTCTGTCACAATTCCTTTAAAAACCTGTTACAATTCTAATGGTGCCGTCACACAGCACGACCTGGCCAGCGATGTTGGAAGCGATGCGCGGGTGCCCGCTCGGTTCCGACATCGCTGGCCAGCTGTCACACAGAATTGCTGCGGCCGGCGACACCGCAGCGATGCGGGCGGTGACATCGCTGCGGTATAGGCTGGATCGCCGCCGACATCGCTCTGGCGATGTCACACGGCGCGATCCAGCCTTATCGCAGGTCGCAGGTTGACAGGTTTACGATTCTTCCCGTAAACCTGTCAACCTGCGACCGGCGATAAAACGCGGTCGCGCCGCTCGTTTACACAGCGCGACGTCGCTAGCGACATCGCTGATACGTCACTTTTTCGGCGATGTCGCTAGCGACGTCGCCAGGTGTGAAGCCACCATAATTCCCTTCATCACTAGTCCCAAATAGCAGACATTAACTCAGTTCTTAAAACAATCACACAGTCTTTTGACAAGAGTAAAAAGGCTTAGAGGAAGTAGGAGGACCAGAAAGGTGGAAGAGACAGCAACCTCAAGCTGTGGACCGCGACCAAAAAGAATAGCATAACCATAAAAATTTTTAACCTGTCCAGTTATGCACTAAAGGCCAATGAAATTACTTTATTGGCCAAAGACATATCTTTTTGCCTCACAGGTTTTTTGAATCCATTCCCCATTGATCTCAACAGGTTCAGTACAGACATAAAATTGGTGCAACCTGTGCAGCAGGATACTTCTGATTAGATTGCTGAGACCCATAGAATAGTATCTGATTTAAGCTTGTATATGCCTTTCATGCCAAGTCACTAGCTGAATATACTGAGAAATACAATTGTTTCTGTCATGCTGGTGGGGGTAGACCAGCTGCACCACAAGACCAGGCTTACCTTGGAAGGGCATAACTAAACACTACCTCATTTCAATAGGGCCTCTGATAGTAAGTTTAGGCTTGTGCTGAAAGGTAGCCACCACTACCACTCCAGGGCAGTCCCCAGCACTGATTCAGCTTATCCCAGGGTTCAACCGAGCAGATACATACTTTGGGACTTGGATGGAACAACTGGACAGCTAATGCTGTCTAGATGATAGTAACAACCAAAACAGCAGGTACTGACTGGTTCTGAGTGGATAGCAGGTACTGGCAGAATAACAGATGGTAGACACTGGTAGAATGGCTGGTACTAACAGGATAGCAAATACTGGCGTGATGGCTGTATTCGCAGGTACAGGTACTGAATTATAAGTTCAGGAACACTTGACAGGTGCTGGATACAGGAACACAAGTCAGTATACACAGGAAGAGCACAGGTTGTCTGGGACCTGAAAACTAGCGACATGCAGCAGGCTGAAAGCAAGCATTGCTCAGACACGACCCAATAGGGCAAGGTGCTTTAAGTGCCTAATGTCCTATAGCCATTGGTTGGGGACGCATATGCAGGGAGTGCACAGGACTTGGGAGCAGAGAGACATGTTGGGGACAAGAGCAGAAGCCACTGAGTGGCCGGGGCAGTGAGTGTATCTGCATCTTTATCGTGTGGAGTGCATTACAGTTTCATTTTGAAGGTTTTTAATGTGCAAATGATTTCAAATAGGGTGAAATGATTTTTATACAGTGCAAGTATTTTATATAACAAAGAACCCTGTATAGATTTTTATTACCCCTAACTAAAGATACATAAAAACACTTCTAATATCTCAGGGCAAACAATCAATGAACCGGGGGTCCGGTATCCAGCAAGGCATTAAAGGGAATGCCATTCAACACGATAGGGATCACCGGCTGTCCTCCCACGAATCTGTCAAACCAGGCTGAAGGACCTATAGAGTTCATACCTGAGGAGCGGCCCGCCTGCCCAGGTAATCTCCGTTTAAACCCACACTCGGGCAAAGTGACCTGGTTTCTGGCAACGGCGGCAAATGGGCTGTCCATCCGGCTGATAGCAATCGCTGGGTCGTCCTCTTGCTGCTTGATATCTCCTGGGCCTCATCCACGGGTCATCCTCTCTGCTGGTCGCCGACTTGATCTTGGGTGCAGGCTTTGACTCTCGCAGTTCCTTGATGACCTTGGCCATGGAGATGACAGTGTCTGTCAGGGCATCTAGCTTTTGATTGAGGGCTGCATTAGAGATGTATTCCCCAAAACATGGCCTAATAACCACGGAGCCGTTGTAGTCCCAATGATTGCTTTCCCTCCAATGGTGGAACCAACACCAGAACCCGTGTTACCAGAAGAAGTCCCAAGACCTGAAGAACTGGAAGTAGAACCCGTAGAAGAAGAATCGATTCCTGGTCCCAGTGAACTTGCCAGTCCTACAGTCAGATCTTCATCTTCTATAGTACGAAACACTACAAGTAGGTACATGCCCACCAGCACCAATAGGCTGCATGCAAGCAGTATACCCATTTTACGCAGATCAGAGCGTAGTACCAGAGGTCAGTTACCAGCTAGGTACAGGGATTAAAAGGGTCAAATCAACTGTAAAATGTAAATACGTTTTTGCAAATGTACATAGTTAGTGCAACGTTTAAAAAGCCCAGTACCTACAGAGATTATCCTGTATGAACTTCTTGCATATTCTTCAAACTTTTTCCATTTACTTTTTATGGACCATACTACCACGGACTGGTTGTGATATAAACTTTCTTGTATATATTCATCAACCCGGAGGCAAAAGACTAAACCTCCGGAAGGACTGCTTTTTGAAATTTTTTTTTGGACTGTTTTTAAACTTTACTGATTTTTATAATTTTTACTTTTAAGTCTTTGTAAATATTAATTGTATTAATTGTTTATTTCTTTGTTGTTCCACAGTCCCGGAGTACAGTCTTTAACTAAGGGGGAATGTGGCACCCCAAGGGTTAATGTGCCACAGAAACATCAACACAGGCTTACTCCCTACACAACACTAGAAAGTGGGAGGAGCTTAGGTGGCACCTGCACTAGTGGGAGGAGCTAAAGTTGTTTACCACAGAGCAGGAGTGGCAGTTAGTCAGTTAAGTTAGTTGAGAGCAGAAGGAGAGTCAAGTAGAAGAGGAGGTCCTGAGAGGTCTGAGGAAAGGAGACAGAGTAACAGAGGAACATCCCCGGGATAAAGAGTTACCCCAAACTTAACCCCGGAGAGGAGCTTAAGACGAATACAGGATCCGAGGCTGTGCCTGAGACAGACAGGACAGTAAATACCGGAATAGTGAAGGTCCACCATCTTCACTGTACAAAGCAACACGGAGCGGTCAGTGACACAGAGGACTCAAGTTGCCCAGCAGATTGGTACCCGTGGAAGAGACAGGGCGAGCAGTTCAGCTACAAGCAGCAGCAGGGCCACACACAGCGCATAAGTAGGAAGCCAAGGACCCGGTCAGGGTGGGAGCAACCCGGTACAGACTCCGTGGACAATACTGTGTTATACCATCTGCAAGTAAAGACTTGGAGAACAACAGAAACCGTGATGTGTGTGATCCTTATGCTAAAGCCCCTCATAAACTGCCATTGCCTCTACTCTCATCATCTCTACTGCTACCCCTACTCTCCTGCAGCATCAATAACCATCCTCACTAACTTTAACTACTATCACCACTGCCCCGGGGAACCCAGTTCTACCCACTGGAACCATTCCATCCAAGCTGCTTTCCCATCATCCCCGGAGGTTCTGCAGCAGCGGCAGCCCCATCACTGGCCGCATATAGTGGGTGGCGTCACGACTGACAAATCCCCTGTAAATAACCCCCATTTTATTGTACCAGGACCGCCCGTGACATCCCCCAGCAGCACCCCGGTCCGGCACCGAGTACCCCGTCCCAGTGGGCTCCACAATGTGAATGTAGTCTTCTAAGCATCCCCCACGAGAAAGGTCTCGAAGTTATTTAGTGTTACTTAATTTAAAAAAAATGTTAAGATAAGCACACCAATGCAATTTTTTGCTTGAAGGTATTAAGTGAATCCTATATAGCAATATATTTGAATTTTTAGGCAAAATAGGGCACAGGGCAAAAGATTATAAAATTCTCCGCCGCCATTGGCAAGCCTGTGATGCGATTACAGAGCGCCAAGTTGTTGTCATGACAGCGAGGGGTCAGATTTTTTCACAACTAAGGCTACATTCACATGAGACGCTAGAGCTCCACTAGTGTCCCATTTTGTACAGATCTGCTAATTCAGTGAAAATGCAGTGAAATGCAGTGACATTGACTGTCCGAGCCACATCAATGCATTTCACAATTCTACATTCACACACTGAGCTTATTATGGATCTGTTCTTGGGCTCAAGAACGGATCCGTAAAAAGAATGAGCAGATCCATTATTGGGTGTAAGGCTTGGGCCACACTAGCATTGCGGCCTCCGTCCAGGGGGTCCGTCAAAAAGCAGGATTCCGGCAGCATTATCACAACGTTACCGTAGTGTAACGCTGCACTAACGCTACCAATAGAATCCTATGGGTGACAGACTGCTGAGCGCATTCAAACTCCGGCATGTAAGGGCCAGAGTTTGAAATCTCGTGATATTTCGTAGCACACAGGAAAACACGACTTTCCGCGTGTTCCTGTACACAACGAAACTCCGGCACTTATGTGTCAGCGTTTGCTTGCGCTCGGGAGTCCGTCACACATAGAATTCTATTGGTAGCATTAGGCAGTGTTACACTACGGTTACGCTGCATTAATGTTGCCGGAATCCTGCTTTTTGATGGACCCCCCCCACTAAGTAGGATGGAACCATTGGTGTTGACGCATCTTTGGCTTGTGACATTCTAAGGCTGGGGTCACACATAGAAATCCGTTTTTGGAAGTGATTTCCATGACCAATCCGTTTTTTTTTGGGTGCTTTTTGAGCCTCCTGTACTTCTGAACGTTTTTGGACTTAGTCATTTTTTTACCAAAATTAAAAAAAAACCGGATCTGTTTTTTTAAGGCACCCCAGTAAAACGGATCCATTTTTTTAAGGCACCCCAATAAAACGAATCCGTTTTTTCCATAGGGCCCATGTTGGCTCAAAAATGGACATAGCAATGTTTTAAGGTGCAGAAAAAAACGGACAGGGTGTTTATTACATCCAATCCGTTTTTCTATCAGTTTTTGGACTTAGAAAAAAAAAATGCTAAAAATGAAGCCAAAAACGGACCAAGGGCTTATGTGTGACCCTAGCCTAAACGGGTTTTTGACTGCGGAAAGTTTAGAACTTTGGTTGAGAAGAAAACTCCCATAGGTTAGGGTCACACCAGTGCTATGCCTGCGTCAGGGAGTTCCAATTAAAAGATAGAATCTGGCAGCATTAACCAAGTGTTACCGTAATGGTAACGCTGCCTTAACGCTGCCAATTCATTCCTATGGGTGACGGAACCCCGAATGCAAGTCAAACGCTGGCATCCAAGTGCTGGAGTTTGAAACCTCGCACTATTTCCGAGCGTATCACATGAAACGAAAGCGCGTGTTATGTGATGCGCTTGGAAATAGCATGAGGTTTCAAACTCCGGCACCTAGATATTGGTGTTTGATCTGCGCTGTGGCTTCCGTCATCCATAGGAATGAATTGGCACCATTATGGTAACACTGCGTTAATGCTGCCAGATTCTATCTTTTAAACGGAACCCCCCTGAATTGAGGCATAGTGCTAGTGTAACCCTAGCCATATTTCTCTCTCTGGATTTGGATTTCCAAATAATATGTCACATTTCCAAGACCCTTATTCTCTGGTTGAGAATTTCAGCATTGCTGTTGCTCTGTTACTCTGGCTCCATAATCTGTTGGCAGTAGATTATTAACAAGATGTGGTTGCTATGTACAAAACTGTCCCTACTACTTGTCTGTAAGGCTAGGGTCACAGTAGCATTTTTTACAAGCGTTTTTGGAGACCTGCGTTTTCAAAACGCATGTAAAAACGCACCCATAGGCCCCCATGTTAAAAAACGCATGCCCTAATAGCAAAAACGCATGTGTGACTGTACCATGCGTTTTTGGTGCATTTTTTAATATGGGGCCCTATGGGAAACGCATGCAAAAACGCATGTAAAATTAGTGCCATTCAAAAACGCATGCGTTTTCCATAGGAGCCCATGTTAAAAAAATGCAAGCGTTTTAGAATGGCACTAAATGGTACTAATTGTACATGCGTTTTTGCATGCGTTTTCCATAGGGGCCCATGTTAAAAAACGCATGCGTTTTCTTTAAAAACGCATGCGTTTTTCTAAACGCACAAAAAAATAGTACATGCACTATTTTTTGGTGCAGATTTAAAAACGCAGTCAAAAACGCAGGGAGCCATCACACACCTTAAAAAACTCATGCGGACATGTAAAAACGCATGGTAAAACGCATGAGTTTTTAAAAGGCACTACAAAAACTCATGCCAACTGTGACCCCAGCCTAAGGCTGGGGTCACAGTAGCATTTTTCACATGCGTTTTTGGAGACCTGCGCTTTCAAAAACGCATGTAAAAAACGCACCCATAGGCCCCCATGTTAAAAAACGCATGCCCTAATAGCCAAAAAGCATGTGTGACAGTCCCTTGCGTTTTTGGAGCTTTTCCAAAAACGCATGCGTTTTTTAATATGGGGCCTTATGGGAAACGCATGCAAAAACGCATGTACAATTGGTGCCATTCAAAAACGCATGCGTTTCCCATAGGAGCCCATGTTAAGAAAACGCATGCGTTTCCGGAAACGCATGCGTTTTTTTTAACATGGGCTCCTATGGGAAACGCATGCGTTTTTGAATGGCACTAAAAGGTACTAATTGTACATGCGTTTTTGCATGCGTTTCCCATAGGAACCCATGTTATAAAAACGCATGCGTTTTCTACAAAAACGCATGCGTTTTTCAAAACGCTCAAAAAAATACTACAAGCACTATTTTTAGGTGCAGATTCAAAAACGCACCCAAAAACGCAGGGAGGCATCACACACCTTACAAAACTCATGCTGACATGAAAAAAACGCATGAGTTTTGTAAAATCATTAAAAAAAACGCATGGCAACTGTGACCACAGCCTAACTCTCATTGATGGGTAGCAGATCTTCGTCTCCCTCCAACTTTAAGTAGAATGGATCCATTGGTGTTGACGCACCTTTGGCTTCTGACATTCCAAACTAGTTTATGTCTGCAGAAAGTTCAGAACTTTTCTTTGAGAAGAAAACTCCCATCTTCTTCTCTCTGGATTTGAATTTTCCAAATAAAATCTCACATTTCCAAGATCCTTAGGTCAGGTCCACATCGCAGTCTGGCTTTCCGTCTGAACGAATGCAATTAACAGCAGAGTTAATGCAATGTAACTCTTGCATTTGCTTGCGTTAACACTGCCATAGAGATGCATTGCTGAATGCATCCAAACGGAAGCCAAATTCCAGCGAAAATGTGCTTGCGTTTGAAAGTATGCGTTTTTTAAACGCACAGGTTAATCCCTGTTAACCTGTGCTTTTAAAAAATGCATACTTATAAACGCAAGAACATTTTTTATTGCATTTGGATGCGTTCAGCAATGCATCTCTACGGCAGCATTAATACAAGCAAACACAAGTGTTACGGTATGTTAACGTTGCTGTTAAATGCATTAGTCCAGATGGAAAGCCAGAACGCGATGTGGACCCGGCCTTAGTATCAAACTGCTGGTTGAGTATTTCACCTAGCTTTGCTATTGCTCTGATGCTCTGGGCCCATACCTTGTTGGCAGCAGATTATTCACGATACTCACCAACGCGTGTAACAACAACAGTTTATTCAGGTACAATCAGGAACAAAATAATAAGCTTTATAGATCAGGAAGAAATCATTTCAGCGTTTTTCTTTCTGTGCAGGATTTGAAGGTAATTCTATGAAGACCCCGTTACACGACACAACATCGCAAACGACATTGCTGATACGTCACGGGTTTGGAGGCGTTCCAGCGACATCGTTGCGACCTCGTTGCATGTGACTATGCTAAGTTGTAACAATAAATCGTTGGATCGCTCATCGCAGGTTTGAGAACATGTTCTCAAACAACACAATCAACGATCAGCCAACCTCGTATATTATTGTGTTTGACATCGCAATAACAATGTCGTTTACAACTTCTTCCATTCACATCAATGAGCAGGGATCATTCGCTGTGTTGTGTGAATGATACCTGCTCACATCATCGTTGGCGAGTCTTCCACGATATCTAGTCGTGTGACATCTCACTAATGATATCAAAAAGATGTCAAAACGACTGCGCGCCCACAAGATCGTTGCAGACATCATTCCAACGTCGTGCCTTTACAGACCTTTACAGACACAGGAATCTGGGTAAAGTCACATGCTCTTCCTGTGTGTGACCTTCTGGGAGATTTTTTTGTTCTAACTTTATTAACAGCGTACAAACCTAGCAACACTCATAGACAGGAATAGATTTTTTGCACTAAACATATTCCAACACATATACATACCAATCACTGGATGAATGAGCAGCTATTTACTTGTCAGTTGTGCGATTACCGATATGATTAAACAAATGAAATATTATCTTGTGCATCTGGAATTTATAAATCAATCCTAAATTAACACAGAATGTGAAACAAACATTGCATGTTATACACACACATCTATACACTAAGCAAACATGTATACACCAAGCACCTTCATAGAGACTCAAACATACAGAGAGCACATACATACAGACATATACAGTGCCTACAAGTAGTGTTCAACCCCCTGCAGATTTAGCTGGTTGACACATGCGGAATTAACTTGGCATTGTGACATTTGGACTGTAGATCAGCCTGGAAGTGGGAAATGCAGTGCCACAATTTTTTTTTTTTTTTTTAAAGCGTTAAAAGTTAATTCAGAGGGTCATTTATTATTCAACCCCTCAAACCACCAGACTTCTGTTTGGTCCCCCTAAAGTATTAAGAAGTAGGTCAGGCACAAATAACAATGAGCTTCACATGTGTGGATTAATTATCTCTTTTGCCAGCCTTTTCTGACTATTTAAGACCCTCCCCAAACTTGTGAACAGCACTCATACATGGTCAACATGGGAAAGACAAAGGAGCATTCCAAGACCATCAGAGACAAGATCGTGGAGGGTCACAAGGCTGGCAAGGGGTACAAAACCCTTTCCAAGGAGTTGGGCCTACCTGTCTCCACTGTTGGGAGCATCATCCGGAAGTGGAAGGCTTATGAAACTACTGTTAGCCTTCCACGGCCTGGACAGCCTTTGAAAGTTTCCTCCCGTGCCGAGGCCAGGCTTGTCCGAAGAGTCAAGGCTAACCCAAGGACAACAAGGAAGGAGCTCCGGGAAGATCTCATGGCACTGGGGACATTGGTTTCAGTCAATACTAGTGATGGGCGAATCCTAAAATACTCGGAATCGCTTGACTCTAGCGAGTCCGAGCACAGGACTCGCTACTCGTTGCGAGTCTAGCGAGTCCAATGTTAATGAATGGGGAAGCGAGTAATAGCGAGTAGTGTGAGATTTACAAATCGCAGATGTGTCTCGGAAGCTTCAGCCTGAAGCAATCCTAGTTTTGTCATTTATTTGCATTGGACTCGTTTACTTTGCAACTGTAATCGCTGGGAAACTCGCACAGATAAGAGTCCTGTCTTCTCTGTGTGCTGGCTGCCAGCTCCAGGGTCCTAGAGCCTGCCTGCTGCCTGATGTAGCAGAGCTGAGATTGTTCTCAGTCTGCTCATTCCCTGTGTACAGACATGAATGTCTGTGCACAGAGATGATGTAGCAGTGCTGAGATTGTTCTCAGTCTGCTCATTCCCTGTGCATAGACATCTATATCTAAGCACAGGGGATGTAGCAGAGAGGACATCTCGTTTTGGACTGCGTCGGACGGAAGAGGATTTTTTTAATTAAAGATGGAGTCCCTAATGGCTTTTTATTTTATTTCTAATAAAAAATTTTCTTTGTGTTGTGTTTTTTTTAAAAAATTTAATAGAAATTCATGGCGGTCATGTCTAATATTGGCGTGACCGCCATAAATTTCGGGCTTAGGGCCAGCTGATAATACAAAGCTGGCCCTAACCTCTTTATTACCCAGCGTGCCACCGCTACCAGGGCCGCTGGAAGAGCAAGGTTCAGCGCCAGAGGATGGCGCTTCAATGAACGCGCCATCTTCTGGGGCGGCTGCGGGCTGCAATTTGCAGCGGGGGGTGCCCAGAAAGCTTGGGCATCCCTGCGCTGCGCATTCCAGCCCCCAGCTGCTTAGCTGTACCTGGCTAGACATAGAAATTGCGCGGAGCCCCACGCATTTTTTTTAAATTATTTCATGAAATTCTGAGATTCTGACTCTGAGACTCTGAGACTCTGACTCTGAGACTCTGACTCTGAAATTCATGAAATAATTAAAAAAAATGCTTGGGGCTCCGCGCAATTTCTATGTCTAGCCAGGTACAGCTAAGCAGCTGGGGGCTGGAATCCGCAGTGCAGGGATGCCCAAGCTTTCTGGGCACCCCCCGCTGCAAATTGCAGCCCGCAGCCGCCCCAGAAGAGGCGCGTTCATTGAAGCGCCATCCTCTGGCGCTGAACCCCGCTCTTCCAGCGGCCCTGGTGGCGGTGACACGCTGGGTAATAAAGGGGTTAATACCAGCTTTGTTATACAAGCTGGTATTAAGCCCGAGATTCTTAATGTCAGGCCACGTTTGACCCAGCCACTAAGAATCTCCAATAAAGGGTTAAAAAAACACAACACAGAGAAAATTTTTTATTTGAAATAAAAAAAAAAGCCAATGGGGACTCCATCTTTAATTAAAAAAATCCTCTTCCGTCCGACGTAGTCCAAAACGCGATGTCCTCTCTGCTACATCCCCTGTACATAGATAGATGTCTATGCACAGGGAATGAGCAGACTGAGAACAATCTCAGCACTGCTACATCATGTCTGTGAGCAGGCGGGCTCTAGGACCCTGGAGCTGCACAGAGAAGACAGCTGGACTCGGCTCGCAATGTAACAGCAGTTATTTGCGAGTTTCCCTGCTATCACTGGCACAGTAGCCGAGTCTAATGCAAACAAAGGCAATCCTAGTTTTGTCAGCGTTTCTGACAAAACTAGGATTGATATTGATTTGCATTGGACTCGTGCGAGTAATCACTGGGAAACTCGCAGAGTACCGAGTCCTGCGAGTCCCTTACTACTCGCCGAGTAACGAGTCCTAGCGAGTAGATTCGCCCATCCCTAGTCAATACCATAAGTAATGTACTCCACTGCAATGGTCTCCGTTCCAGACGAGCCCGTAAGGTTCCTTTACTTTCAAAGCGTCATGTCAAGGCTCGTCTACAGTTTGCTCATGATCACTTGGAGGACTCTGAGACAGACTGGTTCAAGGTTCTATGGTCTGATGAGACCAAGATCGAGATCTTTGGTGCCAACCACACACGTGACGTTTGGAGACTGGATGGCACTGCATACGACCCCAAGAATACCATCCCTACAGTCAAGCATGGTGGTGGCAGCATCATGCTGTGGGGCTGTTTCTCAGCCAAGGGGCCTGGCCATCTGGTCCGCATCCATGGGAAGATGGATAGCATGGCCTACCTGGAGATTTTGGCCAAGAACCTCCGCTCCTCCATCAAGGATCTTAAGATGGGTCGTAATTTCATCTTCCAACAAGAAAACGACCCAAAGCACACAGCCAAGAAAACCAAGGCCTGGTTCAAGAGGGAAAAAATCAAGGTGATGGAGTGGCCTAGTCAGTCTCCTGACCTTAACCCAATTGAAAACTTGTGGAAGGAGCTCAAGATTAAGGATCCACATGAGACACCCAAAGAACCTAGATAACTTGGAGAAGATCTGCATGGAGGAGTGGGCCAAGATAACTCCAGAGACATGTGCCGGCCTGATCAGGTCTAATAAAAGACGATTATTAGCTGTAATTGCAAACAAGGGTTATTCCACAAAATATTAAACATAGGGGTTGAATAATAATTGACCCACACTTTTATGTTTAAAATTTATAAAAATTCAACTGAGCAACATAACTTTTTGGTTTGTAAGATTTATGCTTCTGTTAATAAATCCTACTCTCGTTTGCAGTTTGAAGTCTCTAACTTATTGGCATCTTATCAAACCAGCGAAATCTGCAGGGGGTTGAATACTACTTGTAGGCACTGTATAGTATATACCAATAGCCGAATATACTGATGCCCTCACTAATATTTACTAGAAGAAACCTAGACATTGTGATGTGCTCATTTCATTTTAGCATTTCTAAACATTAAATGAAAATTGGTATGCACTCTTAGTAATTCACAGGGGAACCTAAGGCCTATCTCAGGATAAACACACCTGATCCAGCCAGTTTCTGTACTAAGATACCTAGGTGCACAGTCCATGTGGTTCCTGCACAAGCTGGAATAGCTTTAATCACAATACTAGGAGATTACAACGCTGACCTTGCTTCCTAATCAGTCATCAAGTGTTGCTCATACCTCCTTAGGAAATGGGGAAATGGAAAAAAGCACTAAAAGCCTTAATAAGGAAGGTGTGCAGAGATAGAAGTGACCTTGGATCAGAAAACATAAATCACAAATGTGGAGTGTAGAAAATAATGTACCACCATCAGAAAGGGAAGTCTCTTGTAACCTAACTATAGGAAGGAGAGAGGAATAGTATGGACAGACAAAACAAACTAAAAAAAAGAATTTAACTGGTCACTTTCTGACTGGCATAAATCCTAGGTAGTGTGACTAGAATGTTAAGTAGGATAGCCAGCAGTGAAGACCAGGAAGGGAAAGGTTTAAATAGCCAAAACCATAATGTGATAGGACAGACTAAGTCATAAAGGGGAACACCTGTTGACCAAAAAGAAAAATTCAAAGACTGAAGATAATAAATATTTGGACTGAGATGCAAAAAAAGCTGTGGCTTACCAGAGAAGGAGTCCACTCTCATAGCACAGTATCACCAGATCAATTCCCGAGGCATGACCACAAGAAATGCTAAGAGGGTAAGTGGGTTCACTTTCAAAAAGGAAAATGTGGTAGTAGTCCACTGTATAGGTGTGGCATATTTACTGTAGTTGTCAAATTAACTTAGCAAACAATTACTACAAAAACAGGTATGTACAGTTCAATGTATACATTTTTTAAAGATTTTTTTTCCATTTTTTTATTTAAATCAAATTAAACCTTCTTTCCAAAAATGACATGATAAAAAAAAGTCAGCACCTTTAATAGGGTGCTAGATAAATGGGGAGTGGATAGATGTAACATGCAAAAATGGCTTATAGCAAGTATTTTGTGACATAGACCGTCGCAGTTAAATGTCTTGAATTTTATAAATTTTCTTTGATTTTTTTTTCAAAGTATATATACCATTCTTCACAAAAAATGTCACTCAATAAATGTAAACACTCAGTACATTCCCTTCTGATAAAACATGCGCCGGCTGCCTATTCATCACTACGGATACCTGATGCCTCGCACAGCGCCGCGCTCCACAAAGAAGTCTTGGATTTGCGCTATTTCAGAGCGCACAGGAAATGCGGTTTGCAGTATTTTCCTGTGTGCTCATCAAAAGCACATATCCGGTCCTTCTGTGTGGAGTCGGCGGCTGCGTGAGGCGTAAGGTATCCATAGTGATGAATAGACAGCTGACGCATAACATTACATGGTGTTAACGCTATGCGCTCAGGCTGAGAAAAACTAAGTTTCTAATGGTTTTGTAAAGCTAAGGCTAGGGTCACACTTGAAGGGTGGCGCCATCCGCTTAAACTTAGAAACTTTAGCAGCAGTGCATAGCGTTAACACTATGCGCTGCCTGACAACGCTGCCCCACAGAAACCCACTGTGCTCCACACAAAGCATCAGGAAGTTTGCTTTTCAACAGCGCACAGGAAAACGTTGCAGGACACATTTCCGGTGTGCTTGTAAAAAGCGCACTTCCTGATGCTTTGTGTGGAGCTGTGCTAAGGTAAACAGTAGGTTTCTATGGGGCAGCATTGTCTGGCAGCGCATAGTGTTAACGCTATGCACTGCTGCTAAGATTTCTAAGTTTTAAGTGGATGCGCCAAGGGTTTGGGTCACCCTCCAAGTGGGACCCTAGCCATATCAAAACACCACAAAAAATATTATTCCAATCTGAATAATCAGTGATGATAACACTTTCCTCTAATCCAATTTCTGCAATGTTTTTCCCTACTTAAGGTTGTGTGGTGATAGCACATAATTCAAGGTCCATTTTTCTTTCACACCCACTAACATTAGATTAGCTGCATAACATTCCACTCCATCATACTAAGCACTAGTCATGTTCCAGCACCACTCTATATGTACAAGACATTAACTCTTTGCTGAACTATAAGTGATAATTATGCTATCTGTTACACTGAAACCACTTTTTTCACTCATTTAGGTAATCTTCTGCAATTCAGCAATCCAATCTCTCAACATTTATGCTCTCTTCGTGATCTTTACCAGCCCTTTCAATGCCCATTCTCCAGTATGTTGTTCTACCAACTGTGCTGCCATCACTCTCTGCCTTTGTACCTTACGTTCTTTGAGCTCTATGTCCCAATTTTGACAACAAAAAAGTACAAAGGACAATATTACATCCTGGGGAAACACAAGAGTAAGTGGGTACTCTCGTCGACATGTCACGTTCAGGGTGCGGACGAGAGTGTGTGATTTGTGCACATGCATCCGCATACGTACAAATCATACATGGCCGTAAATGGGTGCGCACGGGGTGCGCACACCAATCTGCACCCGAGTGCTTACACCACATCCCCATGTTAAACATAGGGACTTGCAGTGTAGGCGCTCAGCTTGCTGTCCCCCTTTGCAGGACGCTGCGGAGGGGGACGCAAGTGTGAAGGCAGCCTTAGGCAGTGTAAAACCCCTTTACACATAGCGAGATCGCTGATACGTCACAGGTTTTGTGACGCAACAGCGACCTCGCCAGCGATCTCGCTATGTGTGACAAGTAGCAGCGACCAGGGCCCTGCTGTGAGATCGCCGATCATGTTGCAATGGTCTGGACCATTTTTTGATTGTTGAGCTCCCGCTAGGCAGCATGCATCAGTGTGTTTGATGGGGACAATGACCAACGACCTCAATACTACAAGTCTAAGTGACAGGGTCCCAACGACCGCCGTATTGTTTCTGCATCGCTGAGTAGGTCTGACAATTTGACATCTCACCAACGACCACGTAGCAACATTCCAGCGATCCCTACCAGGTCGCATAGTTGTCAGGATCGGTGGAGCGTCGTCAAGTGTGATGGAGCACTAAAGCAGTTCTTTGAACCTCAAATTAGATCCCAGAATCCAAGGCTGAAGTCCGTAGGATATGATAAACATGGTGACAGGAGCAAAGCCCTTTTTATATCCCTCAGTTTTCATTTCAGGGTATTGCGTTCTTAAAGGATTTGTGGAAAAAGGCTGTTCTCTCATTGGTCACCAATTCAGTCTGACTGCGCATTTTTTTTCTGAATGATGTAGTCAGAGAGGTTGAGGCAACTAACATTTTGCAAGCAATCCACAAATTAACAAACAATAGGGCCCCAATCAGTCGGATATGAAACAATAGCTAACTACTCTTGATTTACTGAAGAAAAGAACAATATGTCTGTCCTAATTAAGAACAGTTCACCCCCTACACAAGCAGTCAGATGCTGAGATGTCACTGAGTCATCACTCATCCCATTTGTCTTCTTGATTCTTAAGGTAAAGCCCACAGCCAGAGGGTGAACAGAGAAGCAATTGGGCACTATTTCAGCCTACTTGTCTTATTGATATTTTCAACGTCATTTGTACAACAACCCTTACTAAAAGTTGATCTTAAAAGCCCTGTCATGGTCATGGGATAAATCCTGCCCTGTTGGTTTGACGACAGGGTGCCTCTGGGTAGGCCATGCTCCTGAACTGTGATTAGTCATGGTAAGTTCCATCTATTTTGTTGCGACACATTTTTCATTCTACCTACAGATGCTCCAGCCATGTCATCTGCAGCACCATACAATTACCCACCATTTTCTCCATTTTCCATTGGCGGCGCCACTACCGTATATACTCGTGTATAAGCCGACCCGTGTATAAGCCAACCCCCCTACTTTTGCCCCCAAAACCTGGGAAAACCTATTGACTCGTGTATAAGCCGAGGGTGGACCCCAGCACAGGTGTACAGCACCCAGCAGTGTGGTATACAGGCCCCCCAATGGTAGTATACAGCAGCCTCCCCAGTGGCATATACAGGCCCCAGTAGTATATACAGCAACCCCAGTGGTATACAGCAGCCTCCCCAGTGGTATATACAGACCCCACCAGTATATATAGCAGCCCCAGTGGTATATACAGCAGCCTCAGTGGTATATACAGCAGCCCCAGTGGTATATACAGCAGCCCCAATGGTATATACAGCAGCCCCAGTGGTATACAGGCCTCATCAGTATATACAGCAGCCCCCAGGGGTTATACAGCAGCCCCCAGGGGTTATACAGCACCCCCCAGGGGTTATACAGCACCCCCCAGGGGTTACACAGCGGCCCCCAGGGGGTACCCAGCAGCCCCCAGGGGGTTCCAACAGCCGCCAAAAGCTGGCACTGTCCCCCCTTGTAAGGGCCCCCCCCCGCTGCTTATACATTACCATCCCGGTGTTCTGATCAGCGCGGCTCCTCGGTGCTTCTTCTTCATCCTTACGTCCTCGCTGGCTGCATCCGGGATCTCCGGCCGTCGCGCGATGACGTCATATCGCTGTGACGGCCGGAGATCCCGGATGCAGCCAGCGAGGACGGGAGGATGAAGAAGAAGCACCGAGGAGCGGCGCCGATCAGAACACCGGGATGGTAATGTATAAGCAGCGGGGGGGCCCTTACAAGGGGGGACAGTGCCAGCTTTAGGGGGGCTTATATGCACTGCTTCCCCCTGCCGCTGATTGACAGGGGGAAGCAGTGCATATATAATGAGCGGCCCCACGTGACGGGGCCGCTCATACAGCAGCCTCCCCCCGCCTCCTCCAGCCTGAGGTACCGTATTGACCCGTGTATAAGCCGAGGGGGGACTTTTCAGCCCAAATTTTGGGCTGAAAAACTTGGCTTATACACGAGTATATACGGTAACTATATATATTTTATTTTGTGTTTTCTTTCAATAGCCAAGATTGTAATTAGCCTGATTGCTCTCCAGAAACATAGAAAGAATGAACAAAGCAGTCAGACTTTATTACTATATTTTATTTTATTTCAGATTACTATGAACGGGTAACTAAAGTTGTAAATAAATTTTGACATGTTAGAGCCTCATGTCATAAGTGGTTACTATATATGAATTCCTTATATGTAGGATAAGATTAGGCCATCTCTAAAAAAATCTGTAGCTCAGCTGAAAGTCAACGTTGCAATTTCATTGAAAAAAATGTATTCTTAAATGTCAAAACAAAATTCAGATTTAAAACCTATTAGAATACTTTGGGGGATATGGAAACGATCCTGGCATGCAGAACATCTCAAAAATACCTAAAAGCCTAAAAGCAGAGCAAGATATACCGTAAATGTTTGAAATCTTCTAATTTTAGTTTAAAGGGGCAGCTAGCGTGATATAAGCAATATATGAAAAATAAAGAGAAGAGTGTTCCTCCTGTGGATCGACTATGGAGGCGTTAGAATCAATCACCTAATACTAGTGATGAGCGAGTATACTCGCTACTATTTGGAACTCGCTGAATAGTAGCGGTAGTCGTGTACTCGCTACTCGCCGAGTAAATTAGGATTACTCAGGAGTAGCAAGTACCGAGTACTTTTGCAGTGTATCAATAGATACACTGCAAAAGTCCTGTAAAAGAGATTAAAAGAGGTTAGATAATAAGCAAATCGGATACTCACCTTAACCGACGGCTGCACTGGGACCAGCCGATGGACATCTATTCATATTAAAGGACCTTTCACTCTCCCAGCCAATCAGAAGGCTGGGAGAGATCTGGCCAATCAGATGCCACGTCACAATCACATAATCGCTAGCAGCCACCTGATTGGCCAGATGAAAAGGTCCTCTCGGGTACACCAAGGACCTTTCCATCTGGCCAATCAGGTGGCCGCTAGCGAGTACGTCATTGTGACGTGGCGACATCTGATTGGCCAGATCTCTCCCACCCATCTGATTGGCTGGGAGAGTGAAAGGTCCTTTAACATGAATAGATGTCCATCGGCCGTTCCCTGTGCAGCCGTCGGTTAAGGTGAGTATCCGATTTTTTTATTTTCTAACCACTTTTCATCTCTTTTACAGGACTTTTGCAGTGTATCTATTGATACACTGCAAAAGTACTCGGAATCACTATACTCGCAACGAGTAGCGAGTACCGAGACCTACTCGTTGCTGGTATAGCGATTCTGAATAGTACAGTACTCGCTCATCCCTACCTAATGCCATTTTGCAGCACAAGCACAACACTGAAAGAGATTCAGTTGAATCCTCCATAAGGATGCTGCTATGACAGCTGATTCCTAGACTTGTGAGTGCCGAAACTGAAGATCATAACAAGGGAAAAAAACGCGGAGCATCCGAGCACTGCCAAGGAGAATTAGGACCACAAGGGTGGAGGTACTGTAAATCCTCTATACTTATGTTACAACACAACTGCATTGGCAATTGGAGCCTACACACCAAACCAATATGGAGGCTCCAAATGCCGATACTGTTGAATGATGAAATACGGGTTTAAAGAATTAACATCCATAGTTACAAGAGAAAGTGTTAATATCACCCAAATTGCAACACATCATGTGTCATTTACTTATTGAAGTGTATGTGAAATCTTCGCAAGTGGGATTGACTATAAAACCTATTCACAATCCAATGAAAAGATTGGCAGCACAGGTGTTATAACCACATCTTGCTTATATTCTGTACAATCGAATGAAAAAAAAACATATGGTCTTTGCCAAAAGTGTTGGCACCCTTGAAGTTGTTCCAGAAAGTGAAGTATGTTTTACAAGAAAATCATTGCAATTACATGTTTTGTCATAAACATGTCTATTTTGTACGTATTGGAAGAACAAAAACAGCAAAAAATGCGTATATGATATAAGTTCACACAAAAACCCCAAAATTGGCGGACAAAAATTGTCCCCCTCAACGTAATATTTGCTTGCGATGCACACCCTTTGGAACTGCAATCAATCGCTTCCTATGACCATCCACAATCTTCTTACTCCTCTCAAATGAAATTTTGGAACATTCTTATTTCGCAAATTACTTCTGGTCTCTCATGTTTGAGAGGGGCCTTCTCCCTACAGCAGGCAGGAGCGAAGTCAAACTGTAAGTTCAGGGTCTGTACTTAGGTGTCCAGTGCTCAAACTTGATTACGGACTTCGCACGGACGTCCATGGTAAAGTTCTGAGCTTGAATTCTGTTCATATGTTGAATAAAGTTTGTTGAATCAACAATCTTCTTGGCTGTCGGCAGTTCCATCGCCATCATAGCCATGCCGAGTACTGGTCGGCCGCATCTTCTTATTGGGTCTGTATAGCAGCTGATGACGCAAAGCTTGCTTAACAAAACAAGTGTGATTGCAAAAATTTCCTTGCATAAATAATTAATTTTCTGGATCAATTTCAATGGTGCCACACTTTTGACCATGACTGTACGTACAATATTGGTAATGGAATACTCAACCATAGTCTAAACACTTTCAATAGAACATCATAACCATAGCAGCGATTTAACATTAATAACAAATACCGTATATACTCGTGTATAAGCCGACCCGTGTATAAGCCGACCCCCCTACTTTTGCCCCCAAAACCTGGGAAAACCTATTGACTCGTGTATAAGCCGAGGGTGGACCCCAGCACAGGTATACAGCCCCCAGCAGTGTGGTATACAGCAGCCCCAGAGGTATATACAGCAGCCCCAGTGGTATATACAGCAGCAGCCCCAGTGGTTAGTATACAGCAGCCCCAGAGGTGTATACAGCAGCCCAGTGGTAGTATACAGCAGCCCCAGAGGTATATACAGCCCCAGTGGTACTATACAACAGCCCCAGTGGTAGTATACAGCAGCCCCAGTGGTAGTATACAGCAGCCCCAGTGGTAGTATACAGCAGCCCCAGTGGTAGTATACAGCAGCCCCAGTGATAGTATACAGCAGCCCCAGAGGTAGTATACAGCAGCCCAGAGGTATATACAGCCCCAGAGGTATATACAGCAGCCCTAGTGGTGTATACAGCAGCCCCAGAGGTATATACAGCAGCCCTTAGGTAGTATACAGCAGCCCCAGTAGTGTATACAGCAGCCTTCCCAGTGGTAGTATACAGCAGCAGCCTTCCCAGGGGTAGTATACAGCAGCAGCCCCAGGGGTATATACAGCAGCAGCCCCAGTGGTAGTATACAGCAGCAGCCCCAGGGCTGTATACAGCAGCAGCCCCAGGGGTGTATACAGCAGCAACCCAGGGCTGTATACAGCAGCAGCCCCAGGGCTGTATACAGCACCAGCCCCCAGAGGTATACAGGCCCCCCCCATCATGATCCAGGGCCCCCCCCTTGCGCGGCACACCTGTAAAGTAAAATCATACTTATCACTGTCCTGTCGCGCCGTCCCGCCGCTTGCCGACATCACGATCCGGGCTTCATTCCGCGTCTTCCGGCTTCCGGCTTCCTGTGGTCACGGGCAATGACGTCATTGCCCGCGACCACAGGAAGGCAGAAGACGCGGAATGAAGCCCGGGATCGTGATGTCGGCAAGCGGTGGGACGGCGTGACAGGACAGTAATAAGTATGATTTTACTTTACGGGTGTGCCGCGCAAGGGGGGGGGGCCCTGGATCATGATGGGGGGGCCTGTATACCTCCGGGGGCTGCTGCTGTATACTTATACTCGCGTATAAGCCGAGGGGGGACTTTTCAGCCCAAATTTTGGGCTGAAAAACTCGGCTTATACGCGAGTATATACGGTACTTAATAATAAACCAAGTTACTTGAATTTTTTTGGAACTTGATTGGAGATACTTATCTACCATTTTGACTATTCTGTGTATATAGCTTTCATAAATTTACTCTGCCTTCCACATGCAGGGAGATTAGCTACAGTGCCATGGCTTGTAAACTTCTTGATTATGTTGCGAACTGTGGAAAAAGGAACATGAAGATCTCTGGAGATGGACTTGTATCCTTCAGATTGTTGATATTTTTCAACAATTTTGCTCCTCAAGTCCTCGGAAAGTTTTCCTTTCCCCTTTCTATTCTCCATGCTTAGTGTTGCACATACAAACACACAATGTTGAGACTGAGACGTCTCCCTTTTTCTTCTTATTTAAGATGTGATTTTCATGTTACCCACACCTGTTACTTGTCATGGGTGAGTTTAAACGAGGATTACATGAATGAAACAAGGTTTTTTTGTGTGTTGTTCCAATACATATAAAAGAAAAAAACATTTATATGACAAGACATGTGTAATTGCAATCATTATTTTTGATAAATACTTCATTTTTTGGAACATTCACAATGGTGCCACACTTTTGGCCATGACTGTTGGTATAATATTCGTAATGTAATACTCAACCATAGTCTATCTAAACACTTTTCAATGAAACATCATAAAGATAGAATTGATTCAAAATTAATGATAATGAATACTTGATAATAAAAAAAATCATTTTCAGATATTAAAAAACTGAGAATCATTTTTGGTTTTTAAGTACCCTAATACCGTAAATGAGTGTATCGAAGACACAAGATAAAATGCAAAATGTACTGCTAACAATGACTTAATTGATCTGATGATGTTAGAAAGTTGTAGCACCAAAAACGTCGTAATATTACAGTTCATTTATCTCTAATGAAGAAGTACAGTAAAGTTTGGAGAGTTATAGATTACATAATCACATTGTTTTTCACTTGCTCCTGATCTTTTACACCACTGATTCTTATAAAAAGACCATAGGTGACATCCATTTACTACACTCCTGGAAAAGAAGTTGAATCCACAACGGAAAATGTAGTCTTAAAAAAGTGATATTTTTAACCCTGCTGTAATTCATACTCCTTGGCAACAATTTTTTCTCCAAACGCATGATTCCATTAATATGTCACTTACCAGGCTGTGCTTCGCTGTTTCAATAAACTTATTGTTTTATCAGCAAGAGATTATCATTACTGGACTATGTCTCATGCCTCTTAGTTCGACTGCATCCCCAACACTGGTTAGCAGCTTTCTGTCTCTATACATTGTAAACAGAAATCTGCCAATCAGTGGTATTGGTAGGGTAATACAGGGCTCAGCATTCCAAGTTGTGCTAGATCTGCAGCAGATAAAACTGTGATTCTATCACAACTGCTAGAACCAATAAACTAGGTAATACATTGCTTAAATCTGCATATCTGTTCCTATATCATACTTCAGTTAGGCTCACTAAGTGAGGTAGATCCTCAAAGCCCAAGGACCAGGTGGGCACTTGAGTCATCAGCATAAGTTCCGCAAGCTGTTAAGACCTGCAAGAGTCAAGTAGCAGAGGTTTTACAGACCACATACATGATAGTAGAGTTCCTGGAAGACCGAAGGTAGAAGAGGTACTGGGAACCTCAGGCAGACAGTCAATGTTCTGGAGACTGCAAACAGGTAGCAGAGGAACTAGAAGTCACAGGCAAATAAGAGAAATCCTGAAGACTGCAGACCGGTAGCCGAGGTCCGGGAAGACTGAGAACAGGTAGTAGACGTACTGAAAGTCATAGGCAGTCAACATGAGTAAATAAAACATGCTGATTTTAATTGATCATTCCGATTATTGATTATAAAGATTTATCAGCCATGTAAGTTCATGGATTACCTGAAAGGTATTGAAAGCTGCAAGCAGACATGAGACATCCTAGAGACTGCAGACACGTAGCAGAAGCTCTGGAAGACAAGAAACAGGTATTAGGGGTACTGGAAGCTGCAGGCAGTCAGAAGACATGCTGGAGAGCACAAACTGGTAGCAAATGCCTGGAAGACTGGAAATAGGAAGTAGAGGTACTGGAAGCCACAGGTGGACAACATGAGTAAATGCAACATGCTGATTTTAATTGATTGTTCATTGTTTATTGAATACAAAGATTTATCAGCCATATAAAAAAACAATTAGTCCTTTAAGGGTATGCTGTATGTTTTTTATGTGAATTTCTTGTGCGGAATAAAACATATTTCATTTTTTCGGCTTCAGTTAATTAAGTGGTCATGTATAAAGTGTTAAACTGTATTTTCAAGCTGTCATGCCTCAATAAATGACATGTTGGCTTTTAAAACTAAATGGAAAAATAGAATTAGCACCCTATATATTAATTAATGGACAGCAGATTCCTAAAGTATTGAAGCAGTCGCTGATGTTTCTTTTGAAGCAGAATCTATATCGAAATTCACAAAAAAAAAGCTATTGGGCTTATACTCCTAACCTAAGAACTGGTTGTGCCACCTTTGGCAGTAACAACTGCAATTTTAGGGGAAATTGTTCTACTTTTCTTTGAGAATGAATTTAGTTCTGCCTCATTGAGGGGTTTTCAAGCATGATTCAACCATGTTGTCATAGTATCTCAATGGAAGTCAAGTCAGAACTTTATTTCTTTTTCCCTTTTGACCGAATCCGAGGCTGACTCTCTTGTGTGGTTACATCGGAACTCCGGTTTAGGTCTCAAAATGATGATCACCTTTAAAACTTTATAACTTCACAATTCTGATTCTATTTGCTCATTCGTGTCAGATTTATTGGTCGCATGTTGACCAAGAAGTTTTATATTTGATAATAATTATACAGAACATTATGCCAAGAGTCTTGGTGGTTATCAAGTTGTATTTTTTGTTTTTTAATGGCAGTCGTTGTGCAATTTTTGGTCAGCAATGGATGGATTTATTATGATACTTTTGGCAAGTTGTATACATTGACCTTAACAGAAGCTCGTGAGGCCTGTCTTTTCTTAAATATTTGTGCAGGTTATTTTATGATCGTCTACTTGACATGTACTCTTGGTGAAATTTTGATATGCCGATAAAGATTTTGCAAATAACCACTATTCTAGTTTTTCTCTTTTTTTGGTTGCCAGATCATAAAGTAATGGCTTTATAATCCTTCCCAGACTAGTAGGAATCAATTAACTTTGTTTGACAACTGTATTTGAATCTTTTTCGCCATTAAATTGCTACACATCGTTTATTTAGGTGATGCTGGGATTCAACAGGTCTGGCTGTAATCATGGCTGACTAAGGCTTTTGAAATTTAACCCACTTATTAATTAAAGTTGGTTAACTGGATGACTTAGAAGGAAAGGAGGCAATTAATGATGAGCCAGTAGTAAGATATTCAAGTTCGGATAGCTCTAACTGAATACTTTGAACTGTTTCTGTATTTGGATCCAAGTGAGTTCCTCATTGACTTACATTGGATCCGCTACTCATTACTCATTCAAAGTATTCGGTTAGAGCTATCTGAACACAACTTACTAACTCGCTCATCACTAGACGCAATTGCTTTTTCACATAGGCCAGGGCAAAACTGAGCAACATTTTTTTCATCAAAAAGGCATATCCCTATAGCCTTCTCTCTCCTTCTGTCCTGGAATTACAGGTTTCTCCCTATGTATAAGATCTATCATTTGAAACCTCCAGGAATCTTACTTTCCTGCTAATCTCCTGTTTGGCTTGGTCCCCGGCTACTAAACTATGATGAGCTCATGCTGCCTGTTTTGTCTCTTTCTAATGGCTGCAAATCTCAAGCGTTCTAATTATCGGTCTCTTAGATAATTGTATTACTTGTACTCACACACAGACGTCCACAAACATTTTAGCATGATGACTTGTAGTAAGGTCAGGAGAAACACTGTAGTTCTCTTCCAAAAATCTTGTAGTAGGTACAACATAACTGCAGGTAAAAAGGAGTAATCTATACAGGGTAGTACACATGCATCTTCAGTAATGGCTTATGCAAACTAAACTAAGGAAGAAGGGAGGAGCAACCTAATACAGTAGCTAACTAAGGTTGAACATAAGGACAATCTTCACATAGCCTAAATCTACCTAGCAACAACAAGGAAATTTACTGATTGGAGGAAAACACAAAAGCAGAGAATATATACAACAGGTTTTTCCAATTTGTGGGACACAACACTCCCCGTCTGAAATCTTTAAATTTCACAAGTTTTTATACAATGTAAGAAGTCGGCTCTGTCCCTCAATGTCATGAAACCTGCAATGTGAGGAGAGAGGAAACATGCAAATGCAAATAGTAATGCGGTAATTCAAGTCCATACTTAACCAATGGTGTGTAGTCCTTCAGTGCAAAAGATGAAAAAACAGAAAAGAATGAAAAATGAGTTCACGTTCAACAGAAAAAAAACATCTTCGGATTGTGGAAGCCACAAATATGCCAACTCTTCCACCAACCCAACAATCCCAAAGGTAGAGTTTTAGTTGAGGGAAAGGTTCAATGTTCAGATGCACGCTGATAGTTCTGTGCCCTAGTACTGCAGGAATAAGAGGAGATGCTCCGCGTGGCAGAGTCCAGCAACAAGTTCAGTTCATGTGACTCCTACTCAAAGGAGCCACCAGGCGATGTACTTGAACTTGATCTCAGCAGGCATAATGGCTGACCTGCTTGAAGGATGTCCAGGTGATGGCCTCCAATTCCATACTGGCAGCTTGGACAAATGGCTTGTGATGCTATATGATCTGAGAGCCACCACAGACTCTAGGTCCTTTGGCTTAAGCTCACAGCTGGCAGTGTTGGGACAGGGATTGTTGTGCAGCCAGCTTAGGAGAGATGGCCATGGGCTGTGGTCAGGATTGACTGTTGACCTAAATAATATTCTCCACAGAGCTAGTTGCAGGTCAGTAGAGATGAGGTGCCACTGTTCAGGTGTGGCTCTTTTAGTTTTTACTGCTAGCACAGCAACCCAGAGTTCAGGACCTGGTACAGGGTATGCAGGTTTTGAAGCAAACAACATTGCCCACGATGAAAGTGTATTGTACCTTTTTGCTAGTCTATGAGGTATTTAGGGAGGCTGCCTCGGCTGTAGACTTCATAGACATAACAACCCAAGAGCATCGTGGATGCTGTTTTCAACAGGCGAGACTCCTCGTTTTGTAGCAAGTTCGTTGCAGGGTGATACTTGGGAAGTGAATGTGTTTTGTTCAATATCCGGCAGTGTACTGAGGCTGCGATGCATGGGAAAAAACATCTAGCGCCTTCAGAAGGGAGTAGGTGGTTGAGAGAAAGGCTCTTGCTCTGAGGACTGGAGTCTAGCACAGCTTTGGCTTGACAAGGCTTGTGATGGTTATAGGCATTACAGGTTGGGAACTTAGCAATTTCTTGCTGCGAATCCCTTGGCAACTTGGTCTTTGCAGGAAGCGAGGGTGAGGGAACTACCCAGCTGTTGGAGTTGTCTCCAGTGGGTTTGATTCTCTTGACCCTGATGATCACCTTGTCTTCCTCTATAGGTGGTGAGTTGTTGTCCTTGGTTGTAGGATTGAGTGCTGTTGTCTCGAGGTTGTAGTCTTGAAGATAAAGCAGTTTCGAATTGTCAAGTGGTTGTTGTTGCCACTTAATATTACTTGACTTTTCCTTTACCCAGTAGTGTTGTGAGTATGGTAGGAGGGACAAGTCGTGGTCATCTGAATCTGATGTGATGAAAGTTTTGTAGGAGGAAATGTTGTTTGATGTCCTCATCTTGTCGCTACAGAAATTGCCAATAATGACCCATCCTAGGGCCAGGCGCAGAGCAAACGGAGAATCGGGTGGTCTGTTGATTAGTTGACGCACCTTATGGAGCTGCAGGATGTCTCTGCTAAGGAGAATTATGATGTCTGCCTTATTGTCCAGGGCCGGTATCTCGTAGGCTACAGACCTGAGGTGAGGATGATGAAGGGCGACTTCTGGTGTTGGGATTTCTTCTCTGTTGAATGTCATCTGGTTACACTCTACGAGTGTGGGAAGTGTTATCTCCACAGAATTCTAAAGCAACATTATTGTGAGGCCACTAGCCCTTCTCCCAGTGGCTTCTGTCACACCGCTGCAGGTGCTCAAGGTGTAGGAATAGGTGTTTCCCTTTAAGCCAAAAAAGTGGAAGCATTCTGACCTGGCCAGTGATTTGTTGCTCTGGTCGTCCAGACTGATATACACCTTGACAGCCTTCTCTGGATAACCTTTGGGATATACCCTTGCCAGGCAAAGGACTTGTCATGAAGACCTTCTCCGCAGGCCTTGGTAATGGTGAAGATACCACAAGATGATTTGTTGTTTTGTCTGCACTCTCCCCGCAATGGCCTGTGGTGGAAGAAGGCAAATAAGTAGAGTTGGATTGTCACTGATGGAGCACTTGTATGTGGTCTTTGCTGTCGGACTCTAGACACTTGATGACGATGACACAATCCTTAGCAAAATGTTCGGTAGAGGCACAGCACCTGAAGCATACTCCAAACTTCTTCAAGAGTTTCTTTCGTTCTTGAAGGGGTTTCTTCCGGAAGCCGATGCACTTCTTCAGGGAATGTGGCAATTTGTGATTAGGGCACTGGCGGTTCGGATTTTCTACCTTCTCACCTTTATTGACCTTGTCTGGCGTTAACGTCAATGTAGGCAGAACTTCAGTCCCCTTTTCAGACACCAGACCGCTACGATTTGTGTCTGGTGATGATGTCGGCATAGGCAAAACCTCTGTCTTTCTTGCAGACACCGGACCGAGTTGGTTTCTGTCGTGAGAGCATCAACTCTCATACTTAGGAGATGATGCAGAGCCGCTGGGTTCTTCATAGCAGATTCTGGGGTCTGTTTTGTACTCTGCAATCTCCTTGATGAAATCAGAGAAGGAGAATGGAGGGAAGGAGACTTGGTATAGTCTTTTGTAGTTTGATCCTCACATAGTTCCCCTTTCTTGTACATTGTAAGGTAATTTAGCGACTGCGTTTCACCCCACATGTGGGGTCCAGGTAGCTGAGGCCAGGTAGATGTGTACCTGTCTTGGCTAGATGAAGCGGTCACCAAATACCGAGGTCACTAGGAATTCTATATCCAGCAACCAATTCCGGAGGGTGGGTGATTTCACGTTGCCTGCCCAATCTAAGGTGAGTAGACACAGCTGCATAATAGAGCTCAGGAGACCCAGCTAAGACGGGGAACCATCAGAGAGCTCTCGCCGCCTGTCACACAGCCAGAGCAGACTAAAGGAGGCCTCAGCACAGCTACACGCAGCCAAGGCCCACAGATACTAAAGCAGGGGGTAAAGCTCAGAACTTGCCTGGAGTGGGTCACCCCAGCTTGCTTCCAAGCCCGGATCCCTGACAACAGCTTTGGAAAGTACCCGGACAATTGTACTACTAAGTAAAAGGTAAAAGAGAACTGTTCCCTCTGTGTCTGTATATTCTACACATGTTAAACCCTGCACCCCCAACGTTCTCCATTGACATAGACTGCATCCCTATACTTGCTCTGGGGAACACCAAGATCCTGCCCTGGAGGGCTCACCATCCTGGCTGCTGCCTTCATCCTCGTTCTCCCCGAGGCCTGGACTGCAGCAGTGGAACTATTTGTTCCCCTTTTTCTTTTTCCCCTTTTTATTGCAGCACCTGGGACCATGGGACTGGGTCACGTCACCGTGACGACCCCAGCAGCCCTACAGGACGACAGGGCCCAGTCTCGAGTACCCCCTTCACTAGGGTACGACACTTTCCCCACCGCCATCCCATGCCTAGTCCTTAAATCTCCCTCCAGTCACCCTGGTTAGAGCAAATGCTGGTGAGTGCACTAGAAATCACCAATGTTTAAAAAACAAAGGGAAAGGTGGACAGACAGGGCAACAAAGACAATAAAGGTTACATCACAAGCTTGATATCAGCAGCCAAACACCAGGACTGCACATGACATGGCTCCAAGCAGCAGATCTCCAGCAGCGGAAACACCAGCAACCACAAGAGACCTCCTCACTCTACGGTGGTCAGCATAGAAAGATTCTATTACCAGCAACAGGTGATGGATCATATGACTATTTAAAGGGAGTGGGTGTCGCAGAAATTTCCAGCAAGGAAAATTTCATTAAAACTCACTGCACCAATAAAAAACCAACTACTATGGCCTCACAAGACAATGTAAAACTTAAATCTCAAACCTGCCACAAGTCTTCAAAGGACAAGAGACCCTCGTGACACCATAAGAAGGGTTGAAACTATAATTATTGCAAGTATGGCCTCACAATATAAGTGTAGGAATCACAAATTCCCCCATAGACTTTCTCTGAGCCCGTACTCTGCTTTCCTTGCTCTCCAAAGATCTCGGAAGTCATCTTTGTTTCAGCAATTGGTCAAACCATCCAAAGTTCCCCTGAACAAAACTGTTGACATCCAATTAGTGATGAGCAAGTATGCTCTGCGCTACTCGTTACTCGCATGAGTATCCAGGTAATCGGGATGCTCGGCGAGTACTGCCGAGATGCTCGGACTTCTCGCTAATAATTAGCAATCTGACACAAATACACAGCTCCCTTCAGTGCACACAGTGAGCTGGTACCTCACAGAGAGCAGATTGATTGTTAGGATCCCTCTGGGGGCCACAGCAAGGTGTTGTATGCTGCGGCGATTTGAAAAAGCCCACCCTCCCGCCCTTTTCCAGAAATACTCGTTTTATAACCGGAAGTCTGTGGGCGGAGCCTGTCACTAATTGACTTACATTGGGCTCGGTGCTCTGGCCGAGTACACGAGTATCTTGAGATGCTCGGCCAGAGCATCGAGCACCCGAGCATTTTAGTGCTCGCTCATCTCTACATCCAATCCTTCCCTCTACCCCTCCATCCCTTTGTTCCTCCAGATCCTCCATCCCTCCCTCACCCCCTCCCACCCTCCGTTCCTCCATTCTTCACTCTAGGGTCTAAGAGTTTTTGAGGTCTATGAAAAATTGTAATAAGATGTAGGACTATTGTTCAATTTTTAATAGACAATGATGTGACTTGAAGTCCTTCATGACCAGCTTTGTGGTTGTTGGTGACTAACTGAGTACATTTATGTGTAACATTGTGTTTTAAACACCAATTTTGTAAAATAGATGTTATCTAAACGTTAACACTAAGTAGAAATGATAATGTGATTGCTGACTGTAAAAATAATTGCCAATTAATACCAAGGATGGAGTTGGCTCTGGTCCTTTGAGATCAGGAAAGCCTTTCCCAATGAATTCTGTAGGAAAGGCTTTATTGATCTCAGAGGACCGGTTCGGATTCTGTCCTTGGAATTTAATATACGGCTCCTATGTGGAGCGGAGATTTGTTGGTGTTCACAGGGCATAATATTTATAGCCCCCTAAGGTATCGGCAGTCATAGGCACACAAAGCCCCACACACAAAGCAGCACAGACACTTATGAAAGCTACAACCACACTATTTTACCGAGATAGGATTTCTTTCTTTCTATATAATCAATTGCTCGATGGTCATGGAGATAACTGCGGCTGGCGCTGCATATCAATACGAAAATTTGGTCTATAAAGGCCATTGTGTTTTATCTCAACAAAGAAATATGTATTTTATATTCATATAGATTACAGCTCCAGATATGTAATTTGGAGCTAGTGAAGCATCCAGCACTTATTTCACAAATCTTTAGGCTTTTCGGTTCAAAATGCGCTATTCTCTCAAATAAAACTTATAAGACTGAAGTAGTAAATTTGGAAATCTCTCTTTATTGCTTCGGGGACGATAGAAGGTTGAAATCATTTTTCTCTGTCTTAAATTTGAGTTTTATGTGTCAGTCATAGCTCATTGGATTGTTCCTTACTAACCTGCAGTAAAGTAGAGAACCCACAGGGTTGGCTTGCCTTAAAGGGCACCTGTCATCTGGATCATGCTGCCCAAACCACGGTCAGCATGAATCAAAGCCTGCCTACAGAACTGCAACCACCAGCCACATACGTTTTTATAATATAATGCTCAGTTTTTTTTAGAAAGAAACATACTTTAATGATCTGGTTGGATGCCATACTCGGAGATGAGACTAGTCTTGCTCTGCCACCGGCCGGCTCTTTCCAGCAATGTTAGAAATGATTGACAGGTCTGTTGCAATGTATACACAAAGGAGAGGCCTCTCAATCTCCCACAGCAGTGCTAGGAAGAGTCGGCTAGGGGCCGAGCAGGATCTTTAAAGTTTATCCTCTCTGAAATTCCAGACCTGCAATTATGCCCTTGATCTGGTCAGCATGAAGCACATGACAGGTTCCCTTTAAGAAGCATTTATTATTGTGAAGAAGGGTTCCTAGTAACATGCTAATAACTTGATGAACAAGCAAAACACTCGTTCATCAGGTAAAGGATCTTTGGCTTGTCAAAAATATTATCATTCTCAGGAGCATAAGAGCAGAGACATACTGTATCATTGGTGCAACCTATGCCACCCCACAGGCTGACCAAGTGGTACCAGTAAGAGCAGGGATGAACCTAGCCTCTTTGCTTCCTGAGGCACACTTCAAAACAGCGCCCCCCCCCCCAAACACATGGATGTCAGTGCCATCACATGCACATACAAGAACCACACAGAAGAATCCAAGATAAGGATCATTAATGGCAAAGGCAGGCTTGGCATACAAACACACAGTGCAGGCTGGCAGAGCTGTGTCCTGTAGACAGACACAGTCCTGCCTCCTTAAAGCTTACACACAGAGGCAGCACTGATTGCTGAACTATTATTTCTATAAAAATTCCCTGAGGAAGGAGCTGGGATTTGGGCTCCAAAACGCGTCGGAAATAAAGCAGAAAACAATTCATTCAAAGCATTCCGGTGTCTTTGTTACTTCTTTGTGGTAGCAGCGCGGACCTGGAGGCACTTGGTCCTGGAAAAGAACTATTATTTCTGGCACACGCCTAAAAAACTCTGGGCAGCTCCAATGTTGCCACTGCCTGGTACTAACTAGTCAGACATGTCCATCATGCAGCATCATCCACACATCACATGCAATGACCTGAAGTCTGAGCATCAAAAACCAACACTGAACTAAGCTGGTAAAATGGTGCGTCTTCCTTAAGAGACCATACAACCTTCTCCTGAGACACTTAGCTAATCACAAGCACTGCACATGGGCCTTTCCAAAGCTAATTGGGTTGTGGAAGCGGAAAGAAGGACAAGCGCCACCAAGGGGCAGCATTGGATGTGGTGTGTAAGTTATGGCCAATCAGTCCTGAAGCAGAGGCATATATGAAAGGGACAATGCATCCTACACCAGGGCCGTACAAAGAAATTATGGGGCCCCATAGCAGATGTTCCAAATCCCACCCCCCACATAGTTACATATCTCCCAACTTTGCTGGCCTTACAATGTAATTTTCCTCCTATTGAAGCCCATAAATTTCTTTTTCATTGCCCCATAAAGTGCAATGCCAACAGAAGTGCCCCACAAACACTATGCGATTCCCTAAAAGAGAATACCTCCAGTGTACCCTCCACATGACCTTACTGTACCCCCTCAACTACTCCGTTTCAGTATGATCCCCAACTATGAGCCCCACACAGCCCTTCATGTAGTATATTGGACCCATGTACAGTATAATGACCCCTACATTTCTTCACAAGGTATAATGGCCCCCAACACATCCCTCAAGTAGCCCTCCATAAAAGTATAAAGGCTCCTCATAGCCCTCCAAGTATTATCATGCCCTCCAAGTATTATCATGCCCCACACAGAGCCCTCCAAATATTATAATTGGTTCCATATAGTAAAATTGGCTCCATATAAAATGCATCATCCATAGTCCTCCATATATTATAATGCACCCCATATTACTTCATTACAATTTACCCCATATTCCTCCATATATTATAATGCACAGCCCATAGTCCTCATATAGATAATGTATACCCCAAAGTCCTCCAAATACTATAATTAGTGATGAGCGAGCACTAAATGCTCGGGTGCTCAGTGCTCTGGCCGAGCATCTCAAGATACTCTTGTACTCGCCAGAGCACCGAGCCCAATGTAAGTCAATGAGTGACAGGCTCCGCCCACAGACTTCCGGTTATAAAACGAGTAATTCCGGAAAAGGCAGGAGGGTGGGCTTTTTCAAATCGCCGCAGCATATAACACCTTGCTGTGGCCCCCAGAGGGATCCTATCAATTAATCTGCTCCCTGTATGGTGCCAGCTCACTGTGTGCACTGAAGGGAGCAGTGTATGTGTCTCAGATCGCTATTTAATACGAGCAGTCGAGCATCTCGCAGTACTCGGTGCTCGCCGAGCACCCCGAGTACCGAGATACTCGTGCGAGTACCGAGTCGCGCCGAGCATACTCGCTCATCACTAACTATAATGCATCACCTATTGTACTTCATATACTATAAAGCACCCCATAGTCCTTCGTATACTATATTGCACCCCCAAAGTCCTCCACATAGTTTATTGCACCCCCAAAGTTCTCCATATAGTATAGTGTACACCTATAGTCCTCTATATATTATAATGCCACTATAGTCCTCCATATATTATAATGCACCCAAGAATCCTCCATATACTATATTGTACTCCCTTAGTTCTCCATTTATTATAATGCACCCCATAATCCTCCATATACTATAAAGCACCCTCATATACGTACAGCACCCCAATATATGTATACATCTCCCGCATATATATACAGGACCCCCATAAATATACAGCACCGCCATATTCCTCTTATATTATAATGCATCACTGTCTCACTCATTGATAAAAAAAAGTAAATGCTCACCTCTCTTCTCGGTCCTCACTGGCTGCGCCTGATCTCCCCAGTGTGTGTCTGATGCTCAGCATGGCTCAGCAGAGCAAGGCACTCAGTGATGATGTCATTTCTCCCCACCATGCTGAGTTGCAGAGGGCAGACAGAATGGCCGGGATTCGGGAGAATGTGGCTGGAAGCTTCGGCCGGGAGTATAGGAGCAGGAGTGGCATTGGCAGGGGAGCCCGCGTTACCACCGGGCCCTCCGCTGATGCCGCCCTCTGTCTACTAGCAGGCAGCTTCGCCTAAAGCAAACAACCCAGTTCGCCTCATGGTAGGTGAGCCCCTGGGTAAGAGGCTCTTTTCTACCTCCAATGGAGGTCAAATTGTGCATTATTGTGAGATATTTGACTTCAAATGGCTCAAATAGTATTCTTGCACTAGTGCATACATCCGTCTGTGTCCGCCAATGCAGCAGCATATCATCAACTGTAAACAGTATTTGCGCTGCCTAGAGCAATGGCAGCCTATGAGAACTGAACTATCCATTACAAATTGCTCAGTGCATACCTGAAGCGGTGTCGGACTGTATACACGGTATATACGGTAGGTGATTAACGATCATTTTGTGCTGCGAGTTGGCTGGTGTAAACAGAATTTTACAAAGGAGATTAGATTAGGCTTATTTTAGTGGTGTTAGACTCTGTTGAATCAGTTCTATTCTCACAAGCGGTGTCAAAGACCGGTGTGGGATCAGAAAGAGCTCTTATTGAAGTTTTAAGGTAATCTGTCACTAGGATCAACACTCCTAAATCGACTATATGGGTATGTGGGTCATAGGAATTTGAATAAAATTATACCTTGATATCTGTCATCTGATGTCTTATTTCAG
Source organism: Allobates femoralis (assembly GCA_033576535.1). NCBI lineage: Eukaryota > Metazoa > Chordata > Amphibia > Anura > Aromobatidae > Allobates > Allobates femoralis. The sequence goes on from JARQOC010000012.1 coordinate 61,843,567, forward strand.
ATAAATCCATGTTTTTCTCATATGTAAATTAGCTGTTGCAGGCTATGGGCCAAACGTTGATCTCCCTGAGAATCTGCCACGAGAGATTATTTTTAATAAAAGGGGGAGTTAGCAGTATGAGATATGCTACTAAGGCTGGTTTCACATTGCGTTTTTTTGCAATCCATGGCTGTCCATTGTGAAAACCGTTCAGCGGGCTGGAGATTTAAACCGCTCAGCTGATGCGGTCATGTGACCGGTCAGCTCATTGGGTAGGCCTGCCCTGCCAGGTTCTTAAGCTCAGGATAGATGGCGCACATCGCAGGACACACGCTGGAGAGTTAAGGATGTTTTTATTTTTTATTTTTAAACCTTGCTTCATGAAAATCACGGACCCGGACACAGAAATGGCATCTGAAGACCACATCTGATCCGGTTCTTTCCTGTCCGTGGGGTCCTGCAAAAAATAGGATCCCAACGGACAGGAAAAAAACGCAATGTGAAACCAGCTTAACACAGAACAGCAGAACTTTGTCTTCTTACAAAACTCATTAGCAGTTGCAGCTCTCACAACTCTTCTGCATTGTAACAATATTAACAATAATATAATATTTATTCATTTATATAGCGCTATTAATTCAATAGCACTTTACATACATCAGTAATACTGTCTCTCTTGGAGCTCACAATCTAATCTAAATATCCTATAAGAATGTCTTTACAATGTGGGAGGAAACCGGAGTGCCCGAAGGAAACCCGGTTGTGGAGCCCACTGGGACGGGGCACTCGGTGCCGGACCGGGGTGCTGCTGGGGAATGTCACGGTGGTCCTGGTCCGGACCGTGTCCCGGGCCCGCACAATAAAATGGGGGTTATTTACAGGGGATTTGTCAGTCGTGACGCCACCCACATTGTGTGGTCAATAATGGGGACCACCGCTGCTGCAGAACCTCCGGGGATGATGTTTTGGCAGTTAGGATGGAATAGTTCCTGTGGGCAGAACTAGGTTTCCCGGGGCAGTGGTAGTAGTTAAAGTCTATGATGGTAATTGTAGGCTTTGCAGGAAAAGGGGATGATGTGGAGATGGCTCCTGACAGGGCTAGATGGAGGACTGACAGTTTTCCATACCTGAAATCAGACACAGACAACGTAGCAGGGTTCACCCGGGTTTACTGTTCTTATTCTTCTGTCAAACAGGGCACGGTATAATACAGTTCTTTACAGCTTTGCTATATTGAATCCGGTATACTGAACCCACTGCAGCCAGGTTATCTTCCCTAGACTCCTCAATCCCTCTACGTGTCCTTTCAGGCTATTTCTCAGTGTTCTTCCTTAAAGTGAATTGCGGAGCGGCAGCTCGGTCCCTATTAACAGCTTCCCCCTAAGTCTCTGGGCGGTAAACCAGGTCCTCTCTGTTGCTGCTGTGCTCCCAATCCTTTGGTGGGAATATAGATCTGGAGTCTGTATTCCCCGTCAGGTTGTCTGGGGCACCGGGTAAATCTTCAGCCCCCCTCAGAGCTGACACTCAGGTTTCAGCCAAACCACAGGTATCCCTATCTCTCAAGAGATCACCGGGTCCTTTCCTTCCCGTGTAACTTCCTAGTATATTAAGGCAAACTCTCCTGTCAGTCAGCTGCTGGCCCTCACTACTTCTCTGGACCTGATGGTACTGGTCTTGTCTTTGCTGCTCGGCACCTGCCTACTAATTGGTCTTCATCTGTTCCTCTCAGCCTACTCCGGCCTACTCGTCTTTTCTGCTCAACACTTGCCTACTCCTTTCTCGCCATCTTCTCACTGGCTATTACAACTTGAGACGGAAGTTCCTCCCCATGATTGATGGCTGGCTCCCCTGGAGTTAAGGGGAGCCGGGGTGGACTCTTCTTTTCCTTCGGACCGGATCCATCTTTGATTCTGCAGTGTGACAGGGACTCTCGCTTTCAACCCGATGACGTCAGAGCGGTGAGCGTTTTTTTTTCCCGCGCGTCCGCGCGCTCTGTAATGGCGGATTTTGAAATTTTCAGTCTCTGTGGCGGTTAAAATTCAGCCCAGCAATGGCGGCAGATTTAAAACAGTCACTAATCACGGCACACAACGCCCGGTACCGGGCACGGTAGATCCTGTTTGTGACGACAGGTTGTGGAGCCCACTGGGACGGGGTACTCGGTGCCGGACCGGGGTTCTGCTGGGGGATGTCACGGCGGTCCTGGTCCGGACCGTGTCCCGGGCCCGCACAATAAAATGGGGATTATTTACAGGGGATTTGTCACTTGTGACGCCACCCACTGTATGCGGCCAGTGATGGGGCCGCCGCTGCTGCAGAACCTCCGGGGATGATGGGAGAGCAGCTCCGCTGTTGGTGGGAACGGGACAAGAAAGAGGAGAACATGATGGGATTTCCTGGGGACCCTGATAGTAACGCGGGCCCCGTAGAAATTGTAACCATCACAGACTTTAATCACCACTGCCCCGGGGAGCCCAGTTCTACCCACTGGAACTATTTCATCCAAGCTGCTGTCCTATCATCCCCGGAGGTTCTGCAGCAGCGGCGGCCCCATCACTGGCCGCATACAGTGGGTGGCGTCACAAGTGACAAATCCCCTGTAAATAATCCCCATTTTATTGTGTGGGCCCGGGACACGGTCCGGACCAGGACCGCCGTGACATCGCCCAGCAGCACCCCGTTCCGGCACCGAGTACCCCGTCCCAGTGGGCTCCACACACTCAAACACAGGGAGAACATACAAACTCCTTGCTGATGTAGTCCTTGGTGGGAATTAAACCCAGGACCTCAGGACCCCAGTGCTGCAATGGCTGCAGTGCTAACCACTTGAGCCACCGTGGAAGTAGTAGTAAGATTAGTGTCTTTCTGCCCTACTTATTAGCCCAGGCTAGCCCCGGGTCAGCCAAGGTTTAAGCATGTGATCGTGGACAGGGGAAAGAACCCATCTAGGGATGCTAGGGAGGGCAGGTTTCAGCCTCATGTGAGTTTTTAGGGTCACCCCTATAACATCTCCCTATTGTCACTTTTACCTATTCCCTGATTTTCCCCTTCCTTTTGTTTCACTTGCCAGGCTTCTCCTCACTCTGTTATTACACTGTGACAATAAAAATAGAGATTCCATGCTGCAGTCCCTAACCATGTATCTCTATTAAAGCAAATATGAGGCCTGGACTTGTAATCTGCCTTACTAAGTATATTCAGGCAATGTCAGGTCTTTCAGTTCCCTTTAACTGGCTGCTCTCTATCGAATATATCGAGAAGTTAATCAATGAGATAGTGGCCAATTATACTTCTGTTGTATGTGGAGGAATAATCATGCAAAAGGCTAAACAAAGAGGTGGGAGGCAAAGTGATGCATAGAGAAATGAAAGACAGGAGAACAGAAAGATTAAAACCCAGGAGTGGAAAAAAAATGGTGAAGTGAGGAGAGAAACAGGAAACAAGAAGGATTCTCTATAGACCTCAAGCAACTAGAAAAAGTGGACTAGCTTTGAGGAAGCAAGCCCAGGAGACCAAGAGAGGTGAAATCACAAATGGGTTTGCAAGTACCAGACCCCATTACCCCCTTGGAAAACAGCTCTTCTCTACACAGATATGAACAAATGGTATCCTTTTATATATGCATTAGGGATGAAAGAGTAGTGAAATATTTGGACTCACTATACTTGTTAACGAGTAGGTCCTAATACTCGGGTTCTTGTTATGAGTAGCGAGTCCAATGTAAGTCAATGAGAAATGCAAGTACTTTCGCAATGTATCTATATACACTGCGAAAGTTAAATAAAAGTTAGTAAAAGGTGTTAAAAATAAAGAAATAACATACTCACCTATCCGACGGCTGTCCCGGAACCCAAAAAGAACACATCCGATGGGCTGCCAGGACCTTAAGTCTGATGGCCAATCAGATAGCCGGTAGCAATCAGGTGGTGTGTGACGTCAAACACCACCCGATCGCTACCGGCTATCAGACTTAAAGTCCTGACAGGCCATCAACGTGTTAGAACATTGATGGCCTGTCAGGACCTCAAGTTTGATGGCCAATTAGATGGCCGGTAGCAATCAGGTGGCATGTGGCGGCCCACACCACCTGATCTCTACCGGCCATCTGATTGGCCATCAGATTTAAGGTCTTGGCAGCCCATCGGATGTGTTCTTTTCGGGTTCCCGGGACACCCGTTGGACAGGTGAGTATATGTTATTTCTTTATTTTTAACACCTTTCATTGATTTTTATTTCACTTTCGCAGTGTATATAGATACAATGCGAAAGTGAATGTACTACTCGCTACTCCTAATGAGTAATCACAAGGAAACGCGAGTAGCCCGAATACCATACTATTCGGGGGGTACTGAATAGTTACGAGTATACTCACTCATCCCTAACACACATATTTATATTTCATCATCATCATCATCATCATCATTGTATTTGCACCACCTCTATTGGTACACATAATGTAAAAGTGTTTTTTTAGTGTTGTATCCTTTTTCTCTTCTTTAGGTATACATACTATTGTTGGCAAAGTGCAAGTTATATATTGTTCATCACCAAAGTTCCCTTAAATATTTTACTACAAGAGTATTTTATTTGCAATGATCAGCTCCTAATAAAAAAAATCTTTCATGGATTTTTATTAGATCCCAGGTTGTCCATGTCTGATTGGACTCATCTGAGGCCTTGTACTTTGTTACTAAATAAAAACATTTTGAGAATAATTTTGGTGTCCTCCTAACGATGAATTCACACATCCATATGATATAGTCCAGGTGTTTGGACTTTGGATCTCTATTGATATTCTGTGCATTTTGCCCTTAACAAAATGTCATCCGCTGCTTGACTCCTGGTCATGTGATCCTCCCCTCTGCCTTTATAAACCTCTGCCTATCGTCCACCTGTACTCGAGTATTCAGTTGAATCCCTGGCTCCCTGCTTCATGTGATCCTCAAGTAAACCTCCTCTGGGTTTTCACTCTGGTTTTATCTGTGTCTGCAGACCTTCTCCAGCTTCCATTCCTGCTTAGTGCTTCTCCTGCAAACCTGCTTCTGTGCCATGTGCTTCAGACTTTGCTTCAGCCTGCCTGCCCTGTGATATGTAAGCTTTGCAGCTTCCCTGTGCAATTGTAGTGCAATTGTAGTTTTTCGGGGCTTTTATTGGAGGTTGTGAGACTTTACTTAAATTACACTCCACAGTTTCACTTTCAGGACTTGTTCTCGTGACTACCTTCCCTGGCCTTCCTGAGAATTATCAAACTCAGACTGTTTTTGACGTGAATTACTTCTAAAGAGATTTTCCTGTTTGTTGCTACTTTATGAACTTGCTCACTTGCTGTATCCCAAGTTTATTATCTGTCTTGTGTGTTAGGGTACCTTTACACGCCACAGCCGGAGACATTTTTGGCGGCGATATTTCTCGCTGGAATTATCGCCGCCAAATTGCCTCCTTATTGCGGCGTGTAATTCGGGAATTTGGCAGCGATATGTCGCCTCGTTCCAGTCGCCTGGTTTTAGAGCAGTGCTGTAAAATCGAAATCAGGCGACATTTGCCTTATTGCCGCCAAATTCCCGATTTACACATCGCAATAAGGAGGCAATTTGGCGGCGATAATTCCAGCGAGAAATATCGCCGCCAAAAATGTCTCCTCTGGTTGTGACGTGTAAAAGGTACCCTTAAATATAGATTTGTTCAACTTTAAATTGTTTTCAAACTGTCTGTGCTCTCGTCCGCTACTAGGTCCCTAAGTAATCCTACACTACATTATACCAGGTGTCTCAATTGCCCAGTCTGCAGGCTGCATTCGGCTCCATTCTATGGCCTACGGGCACTGGAGGTCACAAGGTGCTAGGGTCCAGGGCATCTGAGTACCTTATTTGCCAGCAGTTTTCTGCAGCTGAATGTGCATCCATGTTCGCATATTTGTTGAGCTGTATCATAGCTCAGAGACCTGCTCTGTGTACAGAAATACCTATGCCAACCACTTGCCCAGGGTAGGGAACTTCAGGCCTTGAGAGCCACACACAGTGCAGGATTTCAGGATTCCTCAGCATTGCACAGGGGTTGGAAATCATCACCTGTGCATGTAATGCAATTATCATCTGTGCAATACTAAGTAAATCCTGAAAACCTGATTTGTGTGCGGCTCTCAAGGCCTGTAGTTCCTACCCCTGCACTAGGCTATCGAAAGTTGGCAGCAATGTCAGTTTGTCTATCATGGGCATTGCATGACGTCACTGCCATGTTCCTCCCCGTCTCTTCTGGAGGAGGAGGACGCTGCACACCAAGAGAACGTGGACAGGTGAGAGGAACTGGGTTTCTCTTTTATTTTTTACTTGTTTTTTTAAACGTTTAGTGTAATGTACCTATAGAGGCAGGACAACATCTGCAGGGTGTGTTCTGTGTGATTCTCTACTCATTCCTACCATGTAGTGGGATATTTTTGCTCACAACAGATTTGGGTACATTTATAAAGATAATAGTGGGACATTACTATAAGAAAGATGGCAAGACGTTGCTACAAGATGGGGACATTTCTACAAGATTGGTATAAGGACGGGGGACATTACGACAAGATGGGAACCAGGTTGGGGGACATTATTATAGGATGGTCAATATTACTGAAAGGTGGGCTACATTATTTCAGAATTAAAGATGACAGGAAGGAGAGAATTTTTACAGAACAGGGGACATTATCATTACAGAGCCGGGAAGGGGGGTCATTATTACAGAATAGAGCCAGAATTACTGTATGGGCCGTTTGTGAAAAAATATTTCTGTATTGGGCCAATTGGTCGACAAAAAAACGGGAGAAAATATAAATAAACAAAATTAAATTAAAGTATCAAAGTACCAGAAAAATATTTTGTCACATAAAATTTTGCTTTATATAACTAAAGTAAAAAAAAAACTGTACCATCACCCATATGATCAATATAATTTAAAAAATATGGCAAAAATAAAAAAAAATTATTCAAAATTTAATGCTATCATGAAAATGTCACTTGTTACAAAGATGCCGCTCATTGTATTTAATGTTTTTCTGAAGTGGAGCTCATGTTACCCAACTGAACTTGGCTTGGCTCAATGGTGGCTCTTCCGAGGTCATCCTTCTGAAGCCTTTGGAAACTATACCAATCTACACAATGTTAGTGTGCCAGGGCTGCTTTGTAGTCACAGATTGACCCGGCATACGCATATCAGTTACAGAATAATGTATGAAATTCAAAGTATATAAAGCGCCTCTGGGTAGCCGTATTACGGTTTGCTATAAAAGCTGAGTTACAACATGGCTTTGTGCTGAGCCGACAACTCTGGAGAATTCCTGTAAATATAATCAAGTATAAATGTGCCAGTGTCCCTAAAAATATCATCTATAAATGCCTGAAATGTCTGCACTTCATTAAAATGTAATTTAGTTTACTGGAAAACAGGTAAGAGTTCAGGGCCTATTTCCATTGCAAATGCAAGTCACGGCTTACCAATTATGTCTGACTATTGTATAAAAACATTGCACCGAGAGAACGGCACATTGCATTATTTTCTATCTACTTCGAGCGCTCTACCCACCTGTACAAAGAAAAGCTTTCCGTGTCTTATTTGTAACATGCAGATATAGTAATGTATGGTCATATTATGCAAATTAGCAATCAAACAATAGAGTTGTAGGACGCCCATCCTGATAGCTGCCAAACTTGCCGCTATTCATTTATATTCGCATTTCCCAAGCTGCTTATTATAAGGAAGGGTGTTTAGTCTCATTATCTGGACTGAAACAATTAAGCTGTCTGACCACAAGTAATCTTTCACAGGTCAATCTTCCTTTAAATGTTTAAATATGCATCAGGAGTGAAGATTTTAGCTCTCTGTTTCCTCAGGAGTATCCTCCTTCTGTCATACAGAAATGTTTTCTATAGCTAACAAAAATGAAATGACTAATTAAGTGGGCCCTGGATGAAATATGGCAGGCACCACTAATGGTATGCATTATGCAGGAAGGCCATTAACCCCTCACTCTTTTATTGGCTCAAATGGAGAATTTCCAACACAACACATGTCAAGGTATAATTGCCTTTTGATGGTGGTAGATTTTAGAACAGGCTCTTTGGGGTTCATGCATGGTGGGAAGACCATTGAACATGAAGCATTTCAATTATAACCCTTCATCAGAATTTATTATAGATGAACCCGGCACCTCAAAAGAATTATTCATAGACCAATCATTCTTTTGTTGTGTCAGGGTCATCTAAGATATTGGATTTTTCTCCTGGGCACCCTCATCCATTTCTGGGTGGTAGAAGCGAGACTAATCTTCTATATACCTTCATCACAATAAGCATTCCTTATTTATATGTAAATGAAATTGTGATTGTGCTAAAAGTAGTGTACACATATGCGAACAAGTGATAAGCAAGCAATAAGATGCTTAAGTTCTCGGTACTCAAAATGAGCAGTTGGATGCTCTGATGGGCACGACTCGAGTACTGGGTATAATGGAAGTCAAAGGGAAACGCAAACATTTCTCCAGGAACTCTTCGGAAAAATGGTTGAGTTTTCCATTGACTTCCATTATACCTGGTATTCGAACCGCGCCCTTTCAAGTACCCAACTGCTCATTTCGAGTACCGAGCATTGACCTTTATTAAGCTTTTTCTACATAGCCTGCAAGTTTCCATGACAAAATGTAAACCAAATAGTGAAATCCATTGCTTTAATTGTTTCTCTACAGTTTATGGATTAGATTTTGCAAAGCATTATCCATTAGGCTCGTATTATAATGTTATCACTGTTAAAATTAGCAATTGATCAGACTGGTGTGGACATACCACTAGTGACATAAAACAATATCAAAAATGCTAAAACAAACTCTCTTAAGTTCCCGTCAATGCGGAACCTTTCCTTGTCAATCTTATCAAAACTGTTCATCAATATTAAAAAGATCAAAAATTAACTATTCTACTAAGGGTCCTGAAATTAAAAAAACAGTAGAGGTTGCAATCACACCCAGGCCCTGGAGCCTAGGGGGCGCCAAAGTCCTTTTGACCTATAAAAAAGACTAACGCTATTAAAGATTCGCAATAATTGGGGACCTTGTTAGAGATTTTACATCAGGGCCCAAAGGCTTCAAGTTAGGCCACTGCCTTGGGGTATGGTTTATACTAGACAAAATCCGGCTTTGCTATAGATGAATATGCAGAAAAAATTATAACACACTTCCCTATAGAAAATCAAATGAAAGATGATATGAATGTAAAAAAAAAATGAAAAGAAGGTTAAGACAGCGGAAGCTAAACATTTTTCTGAAAAAAGACATTTCTCTGATCTTAAATGGTCAGTACTTAAAGAAATAGAAGTTATAAACAAGGATGTGATTAAAACACACTTATTACAATGAGAAGCGTTTTGGATTTTTACAATGAATTCCTCATGACTAAGGGATTTATTGAGCAGCTATTATGAAATGTGTCTCTCTAACTGATCTGATCAATATTGTTATTGTTTTAAACATTATTGCTCAGTGAATTACATTATAATTATGCCCTCTGAGTGTTATCACTATTGAATTACCGTATATACTCGTGTATAAGCCGACCCGTATATAAGCCGACCCCCTACTTTTGCCCCCAAAACTTGGGAAAACCTATTGACTCGTGTATAAGCCGAGGGTGGACCCCAGCACAGGTATACAGCCCCCAGCAGTGTGGTATACAGGCCTCCCCAGTGGTAGTATACAGCAGCCTCCCCAGTGGTAGTATACAGCAGCCTCCCCAGTGGTAGTATACAGCAGCCTCCCCAGTGGTAGTATACAGCAGCCTGCCCAGTGGTATATACAGCATCCCTAAAGGTATAAACAGCAGACCCCAGAGGTATACAGCAGGCCCCAGAGGCATATACAGCAGGCCCCAGAGGCATATACAGCAGGCCCCAGAGGTATACAGCAGGCCCCAGGGTATATACAGCAGGCCCCAGAGGTATACAGAAGGCCCCAGGGTATATACAGCAGGCCCCAGAGGTATACAGCAGGCCCCAGAGGTATACAGTAGGCCCCAGAGGTATACAGCAGGCCCAGAGTATATACAGCAGGCCCCAGGGTATATACAGCAGGCCCCAGGGTATATACAGCAGGCCCCAGAGTATATACAGCAGGCCCCAGGGTATATACAGCAGGCCCCAGGGTATATACAGCTGGCCCCAGGGTATATACAGCAGGCCCCAGAGGTATACAGCAGGCCCCAGAGGTATTCAGCAGGCCCCAGGGTATATACAGCAGGCCCCAGGGTATATACAGCAGGCCCCAGGGTATATACAGCAGGCCCCAGAGGTATACAGCAGGCCCCAGAGGTATACAGCAGGCCCCAGAGGTATACAGCAGACCCCAGAGGTATACAGCAGGCCCCAGGGTATATACAGCAGGCCCCAAAGTATATACAGCAGGCCCAGAGGTATACAGCAGGCCCCAGAGGTATACAGCAGACCCCAGGGTATATACAGCCCCCCAGTGTATACAGCATCCCCCCAATGCCACTAGCCCCCCCATCATTGTAAGAGCCCCCCACACTTTGCAGAGCCCCCCCGCTGCTTTATCTTACCATCCGGGGTCTTCTTCACCGCGGGTCCTCCAGTCCTTCCTCGTGCGCTGTGTTCCCGGTCTCATGTGACCCGGCGGTCGCAGAGGAATGACGTCATCGCGCCGGGTCACGTGAGACTGAAGACAGCGCGCAGGACCCGCGGCGAAGACCCCGGATGGTAAGATAAAGCAGCGGGGGAGCTCTGCAAAGTGTGGGGGGCTCTTACAATGATGGGGGGGCTAGTGCCATTGGGGGGCTGCTGTATACACTGGGGGGCTGTATGCACTGCTCCCCTGCCGCTGTGATGGGCGGGGGGAGCCGTGCATATCTAATGAGCGGCCCACGTGACGGGCCGCTCACTCATCAGCCCCCCGCCTCCTCCAGCCTCCCAGCACCCGGACACAGCCCCCACCACATATATTACCGCATTGACCGTGTATAAGCCGAGGAGGTGACTTTTCAGCCCAATTTTTGGGCTGAAAAACTCGGCTTATACACGAGTATATACGGTATATTTAAATGTCTGAATGAAATTACCCTGATAGTCGTCTAACATTTAAACTTGTGTCATTCCTCCACGTGTCTAGAGAAACTGTCGGCATCCTCCGGGAGGTCACGTAGAAGCAGCAAGGGCACCGCCCCCTGCAGGAAGAAGATGTCACTTGGAACCTGTCATGTACCCGCTTCTCAGGATGTGACCTGGGGTTGTGCCTGCAAGGGTTAATCTATCTCCTCTCACTCAATCCAGCACTCAACCTCTGTCCTATGCTGAAAGTGAACATAAATCACACCCCGACACAGACCACGCATGTCGCTTCACACACACTGCCACCACTCTCTGAATATGGTGCGATGAATCCCCTTGAACTAAGATTATCAGATAATCAACAGGATCACACACTCTCTAGGGTTATGGAATCTTTTAGAGTATACAAGATTCAAATTTCTTAAAGTTTTAGGCTTTAATGGAAAAAGGTACAGTGCTTACAATAAAAAGATATAAAAATGGAAATAAAATGTGACTTACAAATCTGCAAAACAGTTATATAATAAAAAGGAAGAAACTTACAGAAATACCTAAGCTTTGCAGTCTATTCTTTCCATATCCTAATTTGGAAGGAGGAAAATGGAATGTGGATCACAGCAGCGTTTGAGCTGCCCCAAAATCTGTGACCAATTGACTATGACCTGGAGGGTCCAAGCTATAGGCTTAGCCTGGAAATCAGCCATCTATTTTGATATTCTAATTCTGAGACTATGATTGGAGCTTTCACTAATTTAGTCATGCATACATTATTTTTAAAATGCTCTTTTGTCTTAACTCATTCTCTTTCCCACAGTACCTAGAAACTGTCAGGCTGTACTAGGTCTCATTTGGTGGCATCTTCAAAGGCATCAGAGGTGTAAAATGGTTTCACTCTGTGCTTTCTCAGGACAGCCCCCTGGAAAGACTGGAGTCTCTATCCAGGAAAGCTAGCTTTGTGCTCAAGATAACATAGGTCGTGAACTTTTTTGTACTGACACAGAATTTAACAATTAACTACTGGGTGCCCATTCCCCTCAGATACCTATTTCTCTGCACCTCCCTCCTTATGAATGTGCATGGGAATTGACTTACAGGTTGGCTCCCGAGCACTTATTTGGCGTGATAAGCCATCAGCATTGCTTTCTTATGCTGAATTGTAAAATCATATTGCTGTAATATCAGGATCCACCTAGCAATTTCCTGTTGTCCCCAACTACTCTGTTGAGCCAGCTCAGTGGGTTATGATCTAGCACGGTGAAGTTGCACCCATAGAGGTATGGTTGTAGTTTCAGCAGAGCCCAAATGATTGCTAAGCACTCCTTTTCAATTGTGACAAAGGCCACCTCTCTGGGCAAAAGTTTCCTGCTTAGGTAGAGAATTGGTTGCTCCTCACCTTGCTGGTTCACCAGGTTGAGAACTGCACCTAGCCTATAAGTGCTGGCATCTGTTTGCACCACAAACCGGCAAGTGAAATCTGGGGTTTGAAGGACGGGTGAACTAGCCAATGCTGACTTTAGGGCAGAAAATTATTCCTCACACTGAGGAGTTCAGGAAACAATTTGGGGAAGCTTCCTCCTTGTCAGATTAGTTAATGGTTTAGCCAAAGCACTGTAATGTGGCACAAACATCCTATAATAACCAACCGTACCCCAGGAAGGACTGTACCTGCTTCTCTGTTAGTGGCGTGGGCCAGGCTGTAATGGCTTCTACATTACATGGTTCAGGTTTTAAGAGAAACAGCCATCATCCTCAGGAAGGTCCTCTAGAACCAGCAAGGGCACCACCCCCTGCAGATACAAGATGCCACTTGGAACCAAAGGAGAAACTTTCAGTTCCGTGGAGATGCAGTTTGAGAAGATCATCAGGTATAGGGTGAGCTCTGGTGTAGCATGGGACTATAAAAAGGAGAGCTGCTGTGGATGTAATGTCTCTGCCACCCCACCCTGAAGGATACTAGGGGATATTATCCCTTGCTGATGTTAAAAAAATGTACATGTATTATGTGTAAGTTGGCATTTATATTTGACTGTGTAATGTAAAGATATGAACAAGTGGCCAACTAGTGGCCAATTTGGAGACTGCTTCTCAGGTACTCTCGAGTAAGGAATGTGTTAAAGTCTAGTCAGTACACCATTAGGGGTGGAGTTAGGAGTTAGAGAATATGCTGCAGTCATTTTGCTGCAGAAGAAATCAAATGGAAGGAGAATGAGGAGAGAAAGGAATACCCAGTTACCCTAATTCGGATGGACCCTCAAGAGTACCCTGGAACCCTGGTTACGTGAGAATACAAGGTTAGATGAGTAGTGCTGTTCACACTTTGTGTAATACCATGACTGTTTTTGAATGACTCCCAGGCCAACGACTGCTCTTGCCCCCTGGAAGTAGCAGTGACTGTTTAACACAGACCTTAGTGATCGGGCCTGTAGTGGAAACTCGGTGACTGAACTTTGTGACCCCTTCTGCACTTCAATGTTTTTTCAAATGAAAATGCCGGTGGGTAGGACCAGATGGCAGTTATGGGGGACCATATAAAGAAATTATGATTTTCTGCAGCATTAGATGATGGAGCTAACCATTCTGCAGAGAGACTACAGGTACTTGTAACGCCGGTGCCTTCAGTGCCACTCTCCAGACTGATATCCTCATTGCACTCACGATGCCTGCGGTTCCATGATATCTGCCCGTCCCTTGACTGTACATCCACAGCATACAGTACTCACCCTGCCTGTGGTCCCTCACCATTCAACTGCTTTCCAGCACCTGGAGTCTACATCTTCTGTGCAAGTCACACGCTTAGATGGTGTTCTGCACATTAACTATATATAAAGAGCCATTACAGCCTAACCCTGAACTACTTACCAGCCTATGGCTAGGAAGTACTGTGTACTCAGGCACTTTCTACTATTGGCAGGTGCATGAGCAATGTAGTTCTTCCCAAGAGACGTTGTAGTCCTCAGATCCCTGTCCTGGTACTCTGTACTAGTGACCCAGTTCCTTGACTTCTACCACGCACCCTGTAATCATGTGCCTTGCTTAAATACTAACTTGTGCCTCATATTACATTCTGCTTCTGCCTGCTTTAGCCTACGCCAGTCTGTCACTGCCTGCACCTGCCTACCACAGCCTGTCACATCCTGCTACAGTCTATACCTATCTACCATGGCCTGTGCCTGCCTGTTACAGCTAGCTAAAGTCTGCACCTGTCGGCTAATGCTCACTACCTCCTGCACCGGACTGTCCAGACGTATCTACCCAGATTCTGCATAATCCTGTCCACTGGTCTCAGCTGCAGTGGAATCCAGACCCAACTGTGGTTGTGCTTGGTGGCGACCATACCAGGTTGATTAGCCCGGCTAACTCCTGCAGTCAGCAAAGTTGTCAAAATCCAGTGGTTCCACTTCCGGACTCTGCCTTCTGTGAGCATAACTGTGCCAGTACCTGGGGAGCGGTCTGCATTAAATTGTCAAGTGTTTATGAATTGTTTATCTCCTATCAAATGAAGATCAGTGACCATGATGTTCCCTGCTCAGCAGGAAATTCATGATGCAAGTATAATACTTTCATAAGAATCTAGACTCTGTCTCTGAATTTTCCCTTAAAACAAACCCTCTGCATTGTGGAGATGGCCTTACCTCTAGCACTGTTTTCTGACTCCCATACCTTTCTGTCCAGATTCATTATAGACTTTCTCACTGTCTCAGTCTGATTGGAAACATGACAGGGCTCTGTAAGAAAGAAGTGTTATTTGCATTTGCAACATAAGTTTTGCTGGAATGGTTTTATGGCACAATGTCATAGTTGTGTAGTTAATACAGACAAAAAATGGACATCTCAAGGGATGGGGAAGGATAAAGTAAAAGGGTTTAGGATTAGGAACATTCAAAATGTATAAACTAGTTTGCTATAAAGAGAAAATTTTCCCTCCGGATCTCAAGGGTGGATCAACTGGCTTATCAACCATAACAAGAATGTTATACTTATACACTTGCAAATTGTCACTTCAGTGAGGAAGCAGACAAACTCTAAGGTCACCTAATAAAGGTAGCAATCCCAAAAGTCATAATTGACTCTTTAACAAGCCTTTTAATATGACTTAGGATTTGTGCCAGATCAGAACCCCAAACTGAAGACACTGCGTTTCGGTGTGATTGCCCCTCATCAGTGCAGTGTGTGGGAATTCTGATCTGGCTGTATGAGAGGCTAAGGGTGGCTTCACACTTGCGGACCCCTCCACAGCAACCTGCTGAGGGGACCCGCAAGCTGACCGCAGCCAGCGCAAGCCCCTATGTTTATAATGGGAGCGGCTGGTGCTGCGGTTGACTGCACATGACCGTGCGCTCCCATTCACTGCAATATGTGATTTGTACGCAGGCAGATGCCTGCGCACAAATCACACACTCTCGTCCGCACCAGGAACGCCACTTCGCGCCCCTGGTCCGCAAGTGTGAAGCCAGCCTAAGACGAGGTCTGGGGGGACAGCTATTCTCCTTTTGTAGAGTATTCTGCCAGCTGGCAGTGAGGAGACATAAAGCCGCAGTGCTCCTCTGGGAAATTGTATATGCAAATTGTCACTTCAGTGAAGAAGTAGAGAAACTCTAATGCCACCTAAAAATAATAATAATAATTTATTCTTTTATATAAATGTACCAATCCTAAAAGTCATAATTGACTCTTTAACAAGTCTTTTAATATGACTTAGGATTTGAGCCAGATCATAACTCCAAACTGCAGACAATGCATTTTGGCGTGATTGCCCCTCATCAGTGCAATGTGTGTGAATTCCGATCTGGCTGTATGAGAGGCTAAGACGAGGTCTGGGGAACCAGCTATTCTCCTTGTGGAGAGTATTCTGCTAGCCGGCAGTGAGGAGACATAAAATCGCAGTGCTCCTCTGGGAAATTGTATATGCAAATAGTCACTTCAGTGAGGAAGTGGCATTAGGAACTCCTTATTTTTCATGGATGCAACAACAGGTGGAGAAACTCCATTTTGAAACTGGTGTGACTCCTAGGGAAGAATTGATCACAGATTTCAAATTCTCTACCATATCCATCAGCCATCCACCCAGATAGGGTCTAAAAAGATTATATGCTACTAGATGGTGGCCCGATTCTAAGGCATCGGGTAGTCTAGAATATGTATATATTTTATTCAAACCACCCAAAGGGGTAAAAGGCCCTCCAAAACTATAGATTACTTCAGAACAAAGATTCAATAGGAGTAAGGCCAGATCAATTGCAATATCAATTTATTAAAAAAACAACAAAACACTGTGTAAAATGACAATGTCAAATGGTACGCAGAAGGAAGACCACATGAGACAATAAAACCATGATCCAGCTTAATCATCAGGTATACCAAACAACAAGTAAAGTTACAAATAATAAGTGCTCCAAAACTGGGTGCACCAGTATACCAAAGGTAAAGAATCAGTGTAGGTTACAGTCATGGGTCCATATTACCTTACTGCGACCGCCCCCTGACGCGTTTCGCACCAGCTTCTTCACAAGGAGGGTGGTCGTACTAAGGGAGAGCCGACTTTATATAGTGTGTTCTATTACCCAGCGTGTCATGTGATTCCCGGTCCGAAAACCGGAAGTCGCGGTGGTCCGCACATCACATCCGTCTCCTGCAATGCATACTAGGTTACCTAGTAACCAGTGGCGTCATACCAAGGCGCCCTGGCCAATAGTAAGTCGCGCCGGACGTAATATCCGGCGCCACGTCATGCTGAAGCTCCGGCTCCAATATCCGCCCCCAAACGCCGACGTCAACCGGGTCAATCTGGAGGTGATATCCGGAGCTGGACAGTCCAGGAGGAGGAGGTAATCGAGGCACTTAAGGCTTTGGGAGAGGAAGATGACAATGTAAATGAGAACAGGAGAGGTAAGTTCTCCTTCCCCAAGGTTAAAAAGTTTCCTGCCTTAAATATATATCCTAATATTGAGCTCTTTGTGAAGGTAGTGACTGAGGATTTAAAGAAAATACCTAGAGGCCAATTTGGTGAGAATTTGTCAGAAGGGCAGAGGATGGCCATTAAAGAGTTAAAGCAGGGGCGTAACTACAACAGGTGCAGGGGTTGCGATCGCACCCGGGCCCTGAAGCCTAGGGGGGCCCCAAATGTCCCTTTGGCCCATAGAAAAAGACTAATACTATTAAAGATTTGCAATAATTGGGGGCCCCGTTGGAGCTTTCGCATCGGGGCCCCAGGGCCTGAAGTTACGCCATTGAGTTAAAGGGTAGAAAGGATATTATAATCAAGCCATCTGACAAAGGTGGCAATGTTGTGGTTTGGCCTAGAACATTATATGAAAAAGAGGCGATGCGTCAGTTGAATGATAAAACGTGTTATATGCAACTAATGTTTAACCCAACATTATCATTTTCCAAGGAATTACATGAACTAACTGAAGAGGCTTTTCAAGTAGGTACCATCACCAAGGACACCATGGACGGGTTAAACCCTACAACACCAAAGACGGCATGCCTTATATTTACTGCCGAAGGTGCACAAGAACGCCCAAAATCCACCAGGGCGCCCCATAGTATCTGGGATGGGCAGCTTATGCGAACAGGCAGGTAAATATTTGGATTCCTATTTAAAACCAATAGTAGAAACTTTACCTTCGTATCTACGTGATACAAATGATTTTTTGAGAAAAATCGATGGTGTTGTATTGGAGGAGGATATGTGGATGGTAACCTTAGACGTTGAATCCTTGTACACCTCTATTCGCCATAATGATGGCATTGAGGCTGTAAGCTTGTTTTTGGCAATGTCCAGTCTTGAAACTGAATTTATATCGTTTTTGATTAGTCTACTAGAGTTCTCATTGACGCATAACTTCTTTGTTTTTCGTGATAAATTCTACCTCCAGAAGCAGGGTACGGCTATGGGGGCGGCTTTCGCGCCCTCATATGCTAACCTGTTTCTGGGGGCTTGGGAACGGGAAGTATTCCTTTCCAACCCGTCACATTTGAGTGACAAAGTAATATTATGGACAAGGTTTATTGATGATCTGTTCATCATCTGGCAGGGCCAAGAGTCAGAATTAAAGGAATTTGTGAAGGACCTCAACAAAAATCAGAAGAACATCAGGCTAACTATGGTCTACAGCAAGTTGGAGGTCGACTTCCTTGATGTTAAGGTACGGAGGGGCTTAAATGGAGAAATTGTGACAGATTTGTTCAGGAAACGTACTGCTGGAAATGCATTACTCCATGCTACGTCTGCTCACCCCTCACACCTAATAAGAAGTATACCAGTGGGACAATTTCTCCGTACGCGGAGAATTTGTTCTTCTGATGAGTTATTCCATCAACAGGCATCGGAGTTATCCACGAGATTCATGGATAGAGGCTACACAAGAAAGAACATCAACAATGGATACCAG
Source organism: Allobates femoralis (assembly GCA_033576535.1). Lineage (NCBI taxonomy): Eukaryota > Metazoa > Chordata > Amphibia > Anura > Aromobatidae > Allobates > Allobates femoralis. The sequence continues at coordinate 61,862,025 of JARQOC010000012.1, forward strand.
AGAGCCAGCCAGATGAAAAGGAGCGATCTACTTCAAACTAAAGTAAAGAAGGAATGCGACAAACAGGTACGATTGATAGTTGACTTCAACGGTCAAAAACAAAAAATGGAAAAAGTCCTCAGAAAATACTGGCCAATATTAACATCTGACTATAGCTTGAATGGATGTATACAGAAATACCCTGCGATCACATATAGGCGATCTCCTAATTTAAGAGACATTTTGACGCATAGCTTATATGAAGAACCACGGAGGGAAGGGATTTTTGGTACCGGGGACCCGAGATGGGGATTTTACCCGTGTGGAAAATGCGTCACCTGTCCGAATCTGTTTAGGGCTAAAGATTTCTACTCGAGTAGTGGCAATAAGAAATTTAAGATTACTCAAAATATCACATGCACATCTGTTGGTGTGATATATATGGCCACCTGCCCCTGTAATTTAATATATGTTGGGCTTACATCTAGACAACTTAAAGTCAGGATACGTGAACATGTCCTTGATATCATCAAAGCAGAAGCGGAAGAAGATTTATCTCTTTTAAAACCAATAGCACGCCATTTTAAAACCACTCATAATTGTAATGCCAACCTTTTGAAGGCTTTTGGCATCGACAAGATCCACCAGAACATACGAGGCAGTGACTGGAAGAAAAACCTCGCGCAACTTGAGGCCAAGTGGATAATGAAGGTGGGATGTGTTCGTCCCCATGGCCTCAATGATGTCCTTAGCTTTGCCCCATTTTTGTAAAATGTATTTTATTATAGGGGAAATTATTTTAATAAATTTTGCCTTTGTTTTAATTATCCTGTTCTTTGTCTTTTAACTCTACATTTTTTAGGTCTGCTTTTCTGTAGAAGAATGTACAGCATATTTAATGAAGAAGGAACAGTGCAGCAGTTCTTATCACGTTTAATCTACTATATAATTGCCGTAGGCACTTCCGTGTCGGACCCCGAAAAGACCGTGGCTTTGTCACTCTGTGACGTCACCACGTGCGAGCAATGGCCGCGAAGCGGCCATTGCGATTCGCTGTCCGAAAATCGAACCAGAGGCTCGGCTACAAAGTTAGCGATTTACCGCTGAGGTAGCGCGAGCAGTGGCCGCGAGGCCATTGCGAGTCGCTGGCCAAGTTAGCCATTTACCGCTCATGTAGCGCGAGCAATGGCCGCGAGGCCATTGCGAGTCGCTGCCTGAGTCGCCGCACCTGCCGCAAGTCCCCCTATACTTTCTATGGGGATTACCGCAACCGCGCCGCAAGTGTAACGGTTATGCGGCAAACACAGCAGATGCGATTACACTTGCGGCGCGGTTGCGGTAATCCCCATAGAAAGTATAGGGGGACTTGCGGCAGGTGCGGCAAGTGCGGTTTTGCAGTTATTAGCGATTTACCGCTCATGTAGCGCGAGCAATGGCCGCGAGGCCATTGCGAGTCGCTGCCTGAGCCGCCGCACCTGCCGCAAGTCCCCCTATACTTTCTATAGGGATTACCGCAACCGCGCCGCAAGTGTAACGCTTATGCGGCAAACGCGGCAGATGCGGTTACACTTGCGGCGCGGTTGCGGTAATCCCCATAGAAAGTATAGGGGAACTTGCGGCAGGTGCGGCAAGTGCGGTTTTGCACTTGCGGCAAGTGCGGCCGCTAATTAAAATAAAAAAAATTAATCTAAACAAATAAATTTAATTAAAATAAAAAATTAATATACAAATAATAAAAATAATAAATTATAAAATAAATCAAAATTAAAAAAATAAATAAATAAAATAAAAATATATATTAATTAAAATATAATAATAAATAATAAAAAAAAATATTCCATATAAAAATTCATAACATTAACTAATTCTAATAAAAAAAAAACAAATAACATTAAGTTATTAAAAAAAAATTTAAATAAAAAAAAAAAAAAAAATTAATATAGCTACTATAATCTAATTAACGCACGTTCTAGAATCCCGATGCATTTGCATCGGGCTCACAGCTAGTTATTAATAATCATCTAATATATTATGGTAGTGTGTTTGGTTGGTATGTGACACCGGCCGGTGGATTGCTGCTTGTTTGTATGAATGGTATTTAAGTATGTATGTGTTGTTATATTGTTTACACAATGTATATGATCTGAATAGGTCTTTCTTTAAACTGGTACTGTGCTGTAATTAGCATTGTATCATGATACTATATCACTTTATCTTTATAGCACTTTATCATATTGTAATTTTGCACATTGTTATGCACTTTATTAATTGCTGCTATGTTGACACTACTTCTGTATTGTATTTGTTGTATATTCATCATGATTGTCTTATGGAAATTTCAATTATGTATATGAAATGTGTAACCTATTTACATTGAGGCAGACATCCATAATGAGCCATTATGTGCCTAAGTGATATCCCAGCCATCACATCCATGCATCTTGCAAACAGCCCTGACACCTCCCCATGTAACTCGCCGTATCCCGGAAGCCCGGGGGTGTGCTGTCATGTACTGCCTCGGGACCGCCGGCCGCTCTATTACTGAAGTGGTGGGCGTGTTCGGGGGCGTGCAGTGATCGCGCCCGTGGGCGGACCCGGTTGACGTCGGCGTTTGGGGGCGGATATTGGAGCCGGAGCTTCAGCATGACGTGGCGCCGGATATTACGTCCGGCGCGACTTACTATTGGCCAGGGTGCCTTGGTATGACGCCACTGGTTACTAGGTAACCTAGTATGCATTGCAGGAGACGGATGTGATGTGCGGACCACCGCGACTTCCGGTTTTCGGACCGGGAGTCACATGACACGCTGGGTAATAGAACACACTATATAAAGTCGGCTCTCCCTTAGTACGACCACCCTCCTTGTGAAGAAGCTGGTGCGAAACGCGTCAGGGGGCGGTCGCAGTAAGGTGATATGGACCCATGACTGTAACCTACACTGATTCTTTACCTTTGGTATACTGGTGCACCCAGTTTTGGGGCACTTATTATTTGTAACTTTACTTGTTGTTTGGTATACCTGATGGTTAAGCTGGATCATGGTTTTATTGTCTCATGTGGTCTTCCTTCTGCGTACCATTTGACATTGTCATTTTACACAGTGTTTTGTTGTTTTTTTAATAAATTGATATTGCAATTGATCTGGCCTTACTCCTATTGAATCTTTGTTCTGAAGTAGAATATGTATATAGTTGAACGCGGCGACCAATAAGAATAGCGGCGCGAGCTATGCTGCAATATTTCAAATACACTGAGTACAGTGTATTGGAAATATGGCGGCATTGTGCGCACCGCTATTCTGATTGGTCGCCACGCTGAACGCGGCGACCAATCAGAATAGCGGCGCGCTCTATGGCGCCATATTTAAAATATACTGAGTACAGTGTATTTGAAATATGGCGGCATAGCGCGCGCTGCTATTCTGATTGGTCGCCGCGTTCAGCGCCATATTTCAAATACACTGTACTCAGATGCTGAACTCCTTGTGGTTCTATAGTCCATGTTCTGATCCCCTTGGTCGGCACTGAAATGCCTAGGCCTGGGGTTATGGCTCGCTAACCGGACCAGAAAATCCTAGATTAGCCGCTGACCGGAGCATAGCCGCGGCACAGAGGTCAGCGGCTCGCCAGCCGGGAAATGACCGGCCGTCGCCGGTCATCTCCCAGCTGGCTCGCTGCGGACCTCCGTGCCGCAGGTATCCGCGGCTGAGCTCCGGTTAGCGGCTCGCCAGCCAGGAGACGACCGGCTGACGCCGGTCGTCTCCCTGTTGGCTCGCGCGCGCTGGGTATACTGTTTGACGGACCGTGCATACCTGCGAAAGCGGCGATCACGCGCCGCTTACGCCGGGTTGCAAATTGGCGCAAAATTCGAATATTCAGCACACGCTATTTGCACACTCTGAGCTCATTGGCCGCCGCCAAAGGCGGCGGCCAATGAGCTACCTCTGTGTGGCGCGTGATTTTCACTACAGACTCAAAAAACCCTTAGACAATTATATAGTAGATAGCTAGAGTCTGAATACCCCAGAGAATGTATCCCCAGTGGAATCAGACAGGCCACTGAATGACCTTCCTGAAAGGAGGATCTGGAGAAGAAGGAAATCAGAGGTCACTTACCCAGAGGCAATCAGAGCTCCCAGAGTTAAAAAAGTGTATCTGCTGCAACACTACATATTATAAGATATGTGAAATAGCAAAAATGGTTAACAATGAAAAGCAGGGCTATATGCACAGCTAATACAGGTATAGGGAAACTGATATGGCAAAAAACTGCTTGAGAATACAAGGAAACTTGAGAAGACTGCGAAAGTTCCCGAAAACTGTGCCAAGGTGTTCATATCGTATCGGGTCCTAACTGTGTGCCTCTACTAGGGGTATAATGCGGCATGTGTGGGTTTTTATGCCTCTGTATGCAATTAAAACTAGCATTACACATATGTCCTAGACCTGGCTACAATAAGATGGCGGACTTAGCTTGGCTACAAGGTGGGGGAAGGGTGTACAGTCAGAAAAATAGTAATACTAAGATTATCTATTTTGCTATTTCACATATCTTATAATGTGTAGTGTTGCAGCAGATATACTTTTTAATTTTCATGTTTTATTTTGCTTGCACCTTCACATAAAGGTGATGCCAGTTGTCTCTTTAATTATTAGTATTACTATTCTTCTGACTGTGCACCCTTCCCTCGCCCTGTAACTCATTGTTAGCAATTTTGTATTTCACATATCTTATAATGTGTGGTGTTGCAGCAAATATATTTTTTAATTTTCATGTTTTTTTTTTGCTTGCACCTTCACATAAAGGTGATGCCAGTCGCCTCTTTAATTATTTGAGCTTGCAGAGTGGCTGAATTCACCGGAAAACGTTTCACCACAGTAACATTTATCTTGACAACCTGTTTTTTTTCTTCGACAGATAGAGCTAGGTCACAGGCAATGACAGGAGGGGGCGCACTCTCCTCCGAAATCATTGAGGTCCCCTAAGAAGACATCTGCAAAGAGAAGGAATACAGGCAACACAGTGGGGTATAGACTGGCTGGTAGGAAAACTTGTTCCTACACACAGTACAAACATAATATGTGACCAGTGTTGGCTGGGCTGGAGGGCAAGTATAATCCTCTCTTGACTCTAGTATCAAGAAAGACCGAAAGAGCAAGACAAGAAGGAATTTTAGAAGATCACTGGTGAGCAGTGAAGGGATTGCACTGGGGAGCCCAAATTATATTGCCCAAATGGGAACAGGCCACCTACTTTGCGGTTAAACGAGAGAGCAACTTTGTGATATGGATTAAACATGTAAGCTGAATCCACAGTGAGGTTGCACATACAAGGATGAGGAATCCAAAATTTAGCTAATTCTCGTACCACAAACATGACTCCGATAGAAGCTTGGCTAGAAAAGTCCACCAACACCGCGTGACCAGGCAGCAGCTATGCCAATTGATCATGAGCAACCAAGTTGCTGATTGCCAGAAACCACACATCCAAGGAAACACCTACTATGAGAGTGCAAACCTGGATGGAAGTGAGAGACAGCAAACTATTGTAGCAGAAAATGCCTCGTTTGCCCACTTTAACATTGCAACCCTGAGGGCAGTGGCAGCCAGAACAGACAGCTAGAGGCAACCAGAGACCATGACTCCCGCCTCAGAGGAGTCTGACAAAAGGACCTTGTCTCCTGCCAAGGTGGTAGAAGCAAAGGAGTGAAAAACAAGATGGGAAAGTGAAGAGGGAGGGACACGACAAGGTAATACTCACCTGTCCTGTAGACAGACTATTTGTTGCTGTTTGCACATGCATGCTATGTGGGACAAGAAAGCAGGAGTCTTCTGTAATATGAACCTGTGGCCCGTCCCTAACCCGACTAGAGAGCAAACAGAGTATACTCTCTGTCCCTATGTGGATAAAACAGTGTGCACAATTGCAAATCTGTTCCTTAGACGACTACCTTTAAAAAGAATAAGAGACTCTTTTAGCCTAACCTGACATTTACGACGGGTGGGAAACAGACCTTGCCTCCAAATGACCCTACAAAAAACTGAGGAAGATGGATGCTAGCAAGCAAGGTGAAGCCAGTTTTAGTTCTTATATAATATTAGTGTTGGCCCACAGGTGGCAGCCACTATACCATGGTTCTCTGTCCCCCAATGAGGCGACTGACCGCAACTACCGTAAGTATATAGATAATGTTTTGTCAAAGCCAAATAACAGGAAGAATCAAAATCAAAGCAGCATTATTTGAAGCCTCACCTACCACTAAAATAATATCCGCAGTCAAAAAAGCCATAAAAATGTATGGAAAAAAACTCACCCAAAAACACAATGGAAAATGCTAATTATTTACATAATAGATGCAGAAATTCATGAAGAAAAACTCACCCAAAGCTCATCGTGTGAACGCAGCCTTGATCACAAGAAGGAAAAAAAGCAACTTTAATTTTGATTAAAAATGTTACTGATCACTATGATTTCTTTTCAGTTTTTTTTGGCATTCTTATGGGAATGTCAGTGCTTTCTAAATTGTATTATTTTGGCACTTACATTGTATTCTTTTTAGTTCATGTATTTTCATACTTAATAGAGATGTTTTGAACATTTTTTTTATTTTGTCATCATTTGCATACTATTACCATATCTATGGATTCTGTGATTTCTTTAATTCCATAATTATTTATTCTTTCAATTTCAATGTTGTGGAGAGTAATACAACTTTACAAAGTATTAACCTAGAATTACCTGGATTTTCAGTCCTGAATACCAGGTAATTCACAGAAAAGAGGAGCTGGAGTTAGAACGAGTCACAAAACCGAATAGGGACATGAATGATCTTAAATATGATGAAAGATTACAAAAAAGCTATTTATTTATTCTTGAGAAGAGACATGATTAACATACAATGTAGAAATTGCTCATACAAAATTAGGGTCAAAAGATGTTTTGTATAACATTTCCTCAAACGATGAGGGGGTAGTCCCTCTGCCTGGGGAAAAATGGTTCATTTTAGTATAGGAAACAAAACTTTTTTTTACTATGAGAATGATTAGGATATGTGCACATGATCAGGAATTGCAGCGTTTTGGATTGTTGCTGCATCCAAAATGCTGCGTTGTACAGTGCAAGTACGGTGGATGGGAATTCTAGAAATCCCATGCCCAACAACTGCCATTTCACACTACAGTGCGCTTCAACGGGTCTAACCTGTTGAAGTGCAGTTTAGCGTGAAACAGCCATTGTTCATTTTGCAGTCATCCTCCCTCCTGTTCCCGTGTCCATGTGGTTTTAGCCATGTCTAATAAATGAAGTTCTGCCTGTCATCCGGTGAGTGTTGTCTGTTTCCTAAAGTAGCTGGATTTGACTAAAGACTATTATATCAAGGAATGTGTACCAGAGACATAAGAGCAACTTCTGGAGGCTGAATCTGGTGGTATCTGTTGATCCCATAAATCCCGAGGATTAAGAGTATGCTATTAGGTAGTACCCGACATTTTTTTTTTTTACTGGACTTTTTTATTTATCTATTTATTTTATTTAGGCATAACTGGTACCAACTAGTGATGGGCGAATCCTAAATTACTCGGAATCGCTTGACTCTAGCGAGTCCGAGCACAGGACTCGCTACTCGTTGTGAGTCTAGCGAGTCCAATGTTAATGAATGGGGAAGCGAGTAATAGCGAGTAGTGTGAGATTTACAAATCGCAGATGTGTCTCGGAAGCTTCAGCCTGAAGCAATCCTAGTTTTGTCATTTATTTGCATTGGACTCGTTTACTTTGCAACTGTAATCGCTGGGAAACTCGCACAGATAAGAGTCCTGTCTTCTCTGTGTGCTGGCTGCCAGCTCCAGGGTCCTAGAGCCTGCCTGCTGCCTGATGTAGCAGAGCTGAGATTGTTCTCAGTCTGCTCATTCCCTGTGTACAGACATGAATGTCTGTGCACAGAGATGATGTAGCAGAGCTGAGATTGTTCTCAGTCTGCTCATTCCCTGTGTACAGACATGAATGTCTGTGCACAGAGATGATGTAGCAGAGCTGAGATTGTTCTCAGTCTGCTCATTCCCTGTGTACAGACATGAATGTCTGTGCACAGAGATGATGTAGCAGAGCTGAGATTGTTTTCAGTCTGCTCATTCCCTGTGCATAGACATCTATATCTATGCACAGGGGATGTAGCAGAGAGGACATCGCGTTTTGGACTGCGTCGGACGGAAGAGGATTTTTTTTAATTAAAGATGGAGTCCCTAATGGCTTTTTTTTTTATTTCTAATAAAAAATTTTCTTTGTGTTGTGTTTTTTTTAAAACAATTTAATAGAAATTCATGCGGTCATGTCTAATATTGGCATGACCGCCATAAATTTCGGGCTTAGGGCCAGCTGATAATACAAAGCTGGCCCTAACCTCTTTATTACCCAGCGTACCACCGCCACCAGGGCCGCTGGAAGAGCGGGTTCAGCGCCAGAGGATGGCGCTTCAATGAACGCTCCATCTTCTGGGGCGGCTGCGGGCTGCAATTTGCAGCGGGGGGTGCCCAGAAAGCTTGGGCATCCCTGCGCTGCGGATTCCAGCCCCCAGCTGCTTAGCTGTACCTGGCTAGACATAGAAATTGCGCGGAGCCCCATGCATTTTTTTTTAATTATTTCATGAAATTCTGAGATTCTGACTCTGACTCTGAGACTCTGACTCTGAGACTCTGACTCTGAGACTCTGAAATTCATGAAATAATAAAAAAAAAAATGCGCGGGGCTCCGCGCAATTTCTATGTCTAGCCAGGTACAGCTGAGCAGCTGGGGGCTGGAATCCGCAGCGCAGGGATGCCCAAGCTTTTTGGGCACCCCCCGCTGCAAATTGCAGCCCGCAGCCGCCCCAGAAGATGGCGCGTTCATTGAAGCGCCATCCTCTGGCGCTGAACCCCGCTCTTCCAGCGGCCCTGGTGGCGGTAGCACGCTGGGTAATAAAGGGGTTAATACCAGCTTTGTTATACAAGCTGGTATTAAGCCCGAGATTCTTAATGTCAGGCCACGTTTGACCCAGCCACTAAGAATCTCCAATAAAGGGTTAAAAAAACACAACACAGAGAAAAAATTTTATTTGAAATAAAAAAAAAAGCCATTAGGGACTCCATCTTTAATTAAAAAAATCCTCTTCCGTCCAACGTAGTCCAAAACGCGATGTCCTCTCTGCTACATCCCCTGTGCATAGATAGATGTCTATGCACAGGGAATGAGCAGACTGAGAACAATCTCAGCACTGCTACATCATGTCTGTGAGCAGGCGGGCTCTAGGACCCTGGAGCTGCACAGAGAAGACAGCTGGACTCGGCTCGCAAAGAAACAGCAGTTATTTGCGAGTTTCCCTGCTATCACTGGCACAGTAGCCGAGTCTAATGCAAACAATGGCAATCCTAGTTTTGTCAGCGTTTCTGACAAAACTAGGATTGATATTGATTTGCATTGGACTCGTGCGAGTAATCACTGGGAAACTCGCAGAGTACCAAGTCCTGCGAGTCCCTTACTACTCGCCGAATAACGAGTCCTAGCGAGTAGATTCACCCATCCCTAGTACCAACCACCCCACTTCTGACAGAAGAATGAAGCCGGCGCCTTCCAGATGCCTCTGCAGGTACCGCTCTCCTGTCACTAGCATCACCCACAGGAAGAACATGGCGATGCCTAACGACAGAGACAGGAACCAAAGGAGCAGGTCCCAATGAGGACATGGCCCCCCTAATAGCGGCATCCCTAGCCGAAGGAATCCGGTGCCGTCTAGTGGATGGGGCAGGGATAACAGTCACCGAGTCCGACGGTGACGTGACAATATCTAACTAATGTAAGAAAAGCTAAACATTATTTAAATGCAATAATAGAAAGCATTGGGCCAATGTCTGACCTTGCTGGGCACAAAAGCTGATCTAGTGTGGAATCAGTTTATTGACAATAGTAGTGACCATTTGCCAGTGTATTCATACATATCAATGAAAAGTAGAGATGAACAAATCTCCCAAAATGTTGATTTTGGGAAATTCGCTCACTTTCAGTAGGCAAAGTCAATTTGGTCCAAATAAAATAAATTGAAACTAGCCTGACTGCTGTAAGGAAAGAGAAGAGGTGAACACGAAACACTTTTTCCTCACCTTTCTCCACCTGTTCTTACGCTACATCCATAGCAGCTCTATGGTTTTCCGTTTTTTCTTCACTCTATTCCAGTGCTTAGGCCAGTCTCAGCCCTGTTAATGCCCTCACGAGGTCTTGTGGGGAGGCGTTTCACATCATGAGGTCACTCCACAATTTTGTTGGATTCATGTTAATTCCAAACTTTGGAGGAAATCCCTAATGAGTTTAAAGGGAACCTGTCAGGTTGTTTATGCCCCCCCAGCTATCACTGTCTGTAGCTGCAGATTCATAATACTATTCTAATCATCCCTGTCTGAGCTCATAGTGTAATGTGAAAGATGAAAAAAAGCATTTACACACTTACATTTCAGTCCCCACCTTGGAGGAGGGGACTGTCTGGCAGGATAATAGTTAACTCACTATTAACTTGCATGGCTAAAGGACCTGTGTGATGTAATGATCATGTGACCATAGTGGGTGGAGCTAAGATAGCAAACTCATTAAGTCCTATGGGGACTTAGCTTCACCTATTGTAATCACATGGTTATGACATCACATCAGGTCTCGCTGCATGTTCTGACATAAGGCTGAAATGTTAACTATTAACCTGCCAAACAGTCTCTGTCTTCCAAGCTGGGGACTGACTGCCTCATTTACATGAGAAAATGTAAGTGTATAAATACTTTTTTTTCATCTTTCACATTACACTATGATCTCAGACAGGGATGATTAGACTGGTATTATAAAGCTACAGACATCAGACAGTGATAGCTGAGGGGGGGGGGGGGCATAAACTGCCTGACAAGTTCCCTTTAAGGGAAAAAAGGAATGGGATAGTGCAATGTTACTAAGACAAAATACTCCAAAATTGTCATTTTATGCAAATTGCAAGTGTCTTAAATAGGACGTATCATATCTCCAGACGAATCTATGCACTTGAATATTCTCTCTCATGTAAGTATGCTCAGTTTGTATAGATGTGGCTCTAGTTATATAACATAAAGTTGTGAAACCAGGATCATAAACAAAGCAGGCAGCGGAAGAATCAGTGCCTTCAAAATGTGGTGATGGAGAGGGATGTTATCAATACCATGGATGGCAATGACTCACCCAGGACAGGGTACTCAGATCTCAGGCACAGGCAGGAGGTCACGGATGGCGGTGCCTGAGACTGTGGCCCTGGTGGTCAAGGTAAAATGGAGAAAAATAAAATAATAAAAATAAAGAATAGTTTGTGATGCCACCTGTAGGTCCGGTGATGGCACTGGCGCTGCGGGAACCTCCGGGGTGATGGACGGCAGCCAAATGGAATTGCCCTCTACAGGTAGGGAGATGTCCCCAGGGTGTTAAAAGTAGGAACGGAGGAATACGGCAGCACAGTCACTGTGGAGCAAGGCAGATTAAAGCACAGTTCATGGAAGAAATCACTGACACGTTGTTCGCTTTGAACAGGTGCTTTACTCCGGTATTCTGCAGGCATACCAGGTAATGCAGTTCTCTTTGCAGAGTAGTGGACTGGGTGGTTCTGGCAATGAGCAGTGTCCCTCTCAAGCTCCACTGGTGTTCCTTCTCTATCACGCTCTCTGTCCTTGCTCTGCTGCCCTGCACGGATCCCGCTTGTTAGACCAGGCCCGTCGAGATATATGGGATCCCCTTATCTCTCCAAGGAGAACGCAACTCAGTCTAGTGCTTCTGGTGAGGACCGTGCTGGTGGTAGGGTGGTTGGATTGTGCTCCTAAAAAGTCATCGACCACTCCGGGTTTGTGGTTCAGGGATTTAGCCGGCTGAGCCACTTCAGAGCTGGGACTCCAGTTAGGACTGGGCAAGGGTATATGGTTACCCTTTTTTGTCTTGGCCCCTTTCTCTTCTCGGTCACCAGGTTGAGGTGCCCTCCCCACTAGCTTCACTTCTGCTTCCTGCTACTGTCTCTTCATCAGACCTTCAACTCCTCTCAACCAACTAACTCTTCTCACTCACTAACTAACTCCTTGCTGCTCTCCCCACTTGCTTTATAACCTATCTTCTCCTCCCACCAGACTGGTTACCCTAGTAACGGGCAGTCTGATTGGCCCCCCCTTTCACTAGGTACTGCATGTGGTGCTGGAGCTTCAGGCTTATTCTACTCATTACCAAAACAAAGCATATCACACCTTCAGTCAGGGGTGCAGTACCCTTTTGTGGCGCACTCTTAGTAGGGCGCCACAGCAAGAAGAACAATTATCCATTTTGGAACAAATCAAGCCAGACATGTCACTTAAAGCAAGGATCACCAAGCTATGACTTGCCTACTTTGGACACATCATACGAAGAGAGAAATCACTGGAAATCATGGTCAGAAGAATAGGAAAAACAAGGTGAAGAGGAAGAACAGCAACCTTGATGGATTCATACTGTCAAGATAATGTCAGAGAAACCCCTATTAGACCTATCTAGGCTTGGAGAAGACTCTGTTGCACCTATCTAAGCTTGGAGAAAACCCTTGTGTAGCTATCTAGGCTCAAGCAAGATTGATCTTCTTAAAGAACGTTCATTCATCAAGTCGCCATGGTGCAAGATAAAGTTGATGTCCTGTAAGTATTATTAATAATAATAATAATAATAATAATAATAATAATTTCTATATATTCACTTATAGGAACAGAAATCTGAACATAATCAAAGTGCTGAACTGTAAGTGGTTCTTTCTGGTTTCCATCAGTGTCTGCCATTTTTCCAGATAAAACAGCATATCATGCTGTTGTATTTTATCATGTATTTGTCACATTCCCACCACAGCCTGCTCCATCAACATCTGCTTCTGCCACTAGGCACTGCCATATTCACCCTGTAGGTGTTGCTGGTGTTAGAGAATATAGAACCAGAGGCTCTGATGAGAGCAGGCTCCACACATCTATTAAGACTAGAGTAGCTGGGACTTGCTATAATTTACAGTCTGACAGTGTGAAGTTGTGTGAGCCCTGTCCTGCTGAAGTCATTAAACACTAGCTTCAACCTATTGGAAAACACCACACCATACTAATACCTTCATCCTTCTGCTGGAAGCTGTTAGAAATAGCTTTTGGTTTCCCTGTCTAGTGTTCTGTAGGGATGAGCGAGTATGCTCTGCGCTACTCGTTACTCGCACGAGTATCCCGGTACTCGGGATGCTCGGCGAGCACCGAGTACCGCCGAGATGCTCGGACTGCTCGGTAATAATAAGCGATCTGACACACATACACAGCTCCCTTCAGTGCACACAGTGAGCTGGCACCACACAGGGAGCAGATTCATTGTTAGGATCCCTCTGGGGCCACAGCAAGGTGTTATATGTTGCGGCGATTTAAAAAAGCCCCCCCTCCTGCCCTTTCCCAGCAATACTTGTTTTATAACCAGAAGTCTGTGGGCGGAGCCTGTCACTCATTGACTTACATTGGGCTTGGTGCTCTGGCCGAGTACACGAGTATCTTGAGATGCTCGGCCAGAGCACCGAGCACCCGAGCATTTTAGTGCTCGCTCATCACTAGTGTTCTGTCTTGTATTGGTATTTTTCCTGTGTTACCTATGTTTTTTGAATGCTTTGTCTGCCTCTTGCTTTTGTACCTGGCTCCCTGATTACTATAAAGGTACCGTCACACGCTGCAATCTTGCCTGGAAATCTTAAAGGCGATACGTTGACCCAGAGCAATCGCCGCGAAATTGCTTCACGGTTGCGTCGTGTGATTTGGGAATTTCCCACGATAAATCGCCCCTCGACCGTCGCCTGATTCCTGAACAGTGCTCAGTAATCAGCCGCAATCGTTAAGACGATATTTCCGTGTTGTGGCGTGTGATAGGGCGATAATGATGGAAAGAGCATTGCCTATGATTTCCAGTAGCGTGCCTCAGCATGCTGAAGTCCACGCCCACAGATGATTGGTGTGGGCTACTGTGTTCCCATTGGCTGTCAGTTGACACCGCGCCATATTTGAAGAGCTGTCTGTTCAGCACCATACACATCTTCAGCTACACAACCATCCGCAAACTCAGTGCAAACTCCGATAGACAATGGCGTCATATATTAGCCAGCCTCCCAGAGCAGGCTGGCCAATCATAACGCTGTTGCATTGTCCAATGAGCGTTATGGGGCGAGGTATACACACTGTGGCATGCCTATCTCCTCGCCGTGCTGAACATGTATGCCCACATTGCTTTTGAGATTGCGGCGTGTGAAGCGGCGATGGAAATAGGCAAGATTGGTTCCGCTATAGGGGAGGCGATTTCCGGAGCGACACAATCGCCTTAGCTTCAGGGAGAAATTGTGGTGTGTGATGCCGCCATCGGCGATCTGAGGCAACCACAAAAACGGACCACGCACGTTAGATCACCACATATCGCCAGCCGAGATTGCGGCGTGTGACGGCAGCTTTACGGATTATGATTTTGTCCTTTTCCTGACCGCCTGGCTTTGACCTTGCATGTATCCTGTTGTAAAGCCAGATTTCTGTAAAAGGGTTATTATATATAACACCAACTGAAATAATGATTTTTAAATCATAAATGTTGGCCTACTGAAAAGTTTGTACAGTAAATGCACTCAATACTTGGTCGAGACTCTTTTGCATGACTTACTGCATCAATGCAGCGTGACATGGAGGTGATCAACCTGTGGCTGCTGAGGTGTTATGGAAGCCCAGGTTGCTTTGATTGGAAAAACAGGACGAAGTGCTGGGGATCCGCCTGCTGAAAGGAAGAACCTGTTGTCACACAGAGCAGGAGCAGAAGAGGAGGGCAGACCCAGAAGAAGAGGAGGTGGCAGCGCTTGCAGCGTTTTTCGGGCGCACCGCAAGTGCCGAAACCGCACTTGCCGCACTGCGCCTTACCGCAAGCCATAGACATTTATGGGCTTGCCCAAGTTGCAGCAAGTGTAGCGTTGCGTTAATGCGGCAAGATGCGTTTTCCACCGCATCTGACCGATTTGAAATACGCTGATGTGAAAGGGCCCTAAAGTCTTTATTAAAGTTTACAAGGAAGCCATGGGGGACCCCTTCCCTGAATGTAGCAGACATGCTGCATTCAGTGCTGCATTCAGTTTGCCATGCCCCAAGGGTTGACAGGTTCTCTTTAATTAACTTTGATTGGAGTCGATGACCCGTTAATATCAGTAATGGATGTTTTGCTTGTAGATCACCTAATGTATGTGTTGTCATACCATAATGAGTGGTTTAAATACTTTTTCATCTAATACCACTGGTAAAACATATACTATTAGACAGTCCTTGAATTGACAATCTATGTACGTTTTGTATCTTTTGGAATGTATATGCGGTCTGCAATATGTAGGCCGCACAATACAAACCACGCAAGCGCTTTAAATAGGCATAGGCATAACATCAGTAAGGCTACCTGCTCCATAATGTCTCTAAGCACTTTAGTGTCTCTCACCAGAAGGATCCTGAAAATTATTGATCAGGTTGTTGTTGCTGTGTCGGATCGCCTTGGTCAGTTAATAAAAAGGGAAAGTTATTGGATTTTTAAGTTAGGCACATTATCCCCTGAAGGTCTTAATTTGACTATTGATAATGTTGTCCACTAGTTTTGGCCAGTTTTTTTTTAGCTTTCTTTGTTGTTTTTTACATCTATCGTTTTTTTAATTCTGATACAATATATTTTTATATTGTATACATTATACACACATTTTTTTTTTTTATATATATTTTTAATCTCTGTGGTGGCTGTGGTATTGTAAGTTCCATTCATCCTGTGTACACATATACAGATATATTTTATTAATATGTATATTTTTTATTGATATCATCTTTCTTCTGTGCTGTGATAATATTTGTTTTTGTTTGGGCTCATCGTTTTAACATTATCCATCTTCCATCAGTATTTATACATGAAATCCATGTTCATTGTATCTTTACATTCAATTCTCTTGATATTGTTTTTAATTTATTTTCGTTTTTCCTGTGATTTCATAATTGGATGTATTTTCCTATTTGTGCACTATCCCTTTATATCTTTGTCATTCCCTATTGTGCTCTCTCTACCTCCTGATGAAGATAGCGGTGGCTATTGAAACGCTTTGTGGCGTATTGAGCTTTTAATAATAGGATAATTTGCTGTTCATCAAACCCATCTTTTTTCCAAACTTTTGAATGGCCTTTTCTTGACAATCTTTTCAAGGCCGTGGTTATCTCGATTGTTCGTGCACCTTTTTCTATCACTCTTTTTCCTTCCACTCAACATTCCATTAATATGCTTGGATACAGAACTCTGTGAACAGCCAGCTTCTTTAGCAATGACCTTTGTGGCTTACCCTCCTTGTGGAGTGTGTCAATGTCTGCCTTCTGGAGATCTGTCAAGTCAGCAGTCTTCCCCATGATGGTGTAGGCTACTGAACCAGACTAAGTGACCATTTTGAACACTTAGCAAGCCTTTGCAGGTGTTATATGTTCATTACTCTAATTTTCTGAGATAATGAGTTTTGGATTTTCATTGGCTGTAAGTACAGAAATAAACACTTGATTATAGTGACTCCATATAATATATGTTTACCTTTTTGTATTGAATTACTGTAATAAATTAACTTTTTGATGATATTCTGTCTATAGATGCACTTGTATGTCCTCCAAAAGAAATCTTCAATGCAGATTTGAGCAATGCAAAAGTGATTATGTGACAAATATACATGACTGTGAAGCCCTAACTCAAAGAAAAGCCGGCACATCCTCCCTATTCTACTGTTAAGTTATTTTGAAAATATTGCCATAATATTCGGAGCGCAGAGAGTCAGCTAGTCATGGTAATGTATAATATTTTCTATCAAACTGTGAGATTTCCCGTGGGATATGACTACAAGTGATGGATGAGAAAGCAATGACATTTACTCAGAAAAAGTATTTGCCAACCTGTGGCTCTCCACCTGTTGTGGAACTATATATCCCAGCAGATCCTGACAGCCGACCCCGGCTCTTAGACAAGGTTGCTGAACTGTTAGATTGCTTGTACTCTCCATGGACGCCATGTAGCGGATTTTCATATCCAACCTGTGTACAGCTGTTCCTATGTCTTTGCCTAAAAGCAAAACAATTTCCCAAATGTCTTTGCAATTATCATTCTAGAAGCATTGGCCGCGCGGGTACAAACCGCTCCTGAAATGCCAAACATCCTTCATGTGATGGAAGGGACTTAACAGCATATGACATAAGGAAATGATGCCCAAGCACTTTCTTATCTAGAAAAAAAATCTAAATGGACAGGCTTTATACACAGCGCAGCCTTGGGAAACTAATGAACTGGTCTCCCTAATTACCTTTCTGGAGAGCCAACAGCATTGATCCGTCTCCTTTCACTAGCGTTTTGGCTCCATCTATCCATAACAATCAGCCTGTCAGGTGTAATTTCTAGTCTCGAGCAGTTTGTGGGAATTGCTGCAGGAGGACGTGGTGGTGAAAGCTTTGAAGCTGCAAGTCTAAAAGGTGGATTTCTATTTACCTACAAAGTGCGTATTATCAATCATCCTCATCGGCGAGACGTGATCACCCCGGACTATTGATAGCGCAGTTATGCTTGTGAGGACACAACTAGTACTCAACATAGATGACAGTCTGGATTTATATGTGTAAGGCTAGGGTCACACATGGCCATCAGTTTTTTCCCTTGTTCTCAATAACTGATCCGTTTTTTAGGGTGCTTTTTTGACCCTCCTGTGCAGCTCTGCGTTTTGGGGACTTTGCCATTTTTTCCATAAACAATGCTCTAAAAAAACGGATCCGTTTTCCCATAGGGCCCAATGTTAAAAAACGGATCCCTTACCATAGGGCCAATGTTAAAAAAATGGATCCGTTTTTTTACGCAACCTAAAAACGTTGCTTGCAATGTTTTTTGGGTCCTGTAACAAAACTGACACCCTTGCAGTCACACTTGAGTGCAGCCTCCGTTTTTTTGGCATCAGTTTTTGGACTTAGAACACAAAAGTGGAAAAACTAATGCCAATAACAGATCAAGGGCTTATATGTCACCCTAGCCTATGAGAAGTGAAAGCGGAAAAAAGTTATACTACTGTAGGATACGAGAAGTCCCCAAAATGAATTACACCTAGATTATAAATTACACACCATATACCAGTCTCTTTTTTTTATGAAGGGATGATAAAAACCGTTTGCATCTTGTGAAGCATAGATCAATTGCAAGTTAATAAAGGGGGATTATAATTACTGGTGAACCATAAAAATGATGTACTAGTCCTTCCCCCGGCTTCAGATTTACCACTTGGCCGCACACCCTGTTGATTAATCTGCCATACACAATGCCAAGCCAGACCTTTCTTGTTTTCTCACACCGTCTCATGATAAGTAAATGTCAAATATTTTTTGTTCTGTTATTGAGTAATGTTCTGCACAATTCTGAATTCTCTGCAATGCTTGTGTCTGTCCGGAAAAGAGTAGCATGGTCTATATACTGTATACTGTTTGTAGTGTGGTCACCACTTACTCCATATTTATCAATGTACAGTATTTCCTCCAATAAAGACTACATCGATAAATCTGTACCAAAGTCACCTTGCTTCCCCTTAGGGCTCTTTCAGACATCCATGATTATTGGTCTGATCGCGTCTCTTAAGGTACCATCACACGGCACATTATTGCCCTCAACATCACTGAAAAATCTGATGGTGAGGAGTTCCGAGCACCACTCTGTACCCTAAAACTCCTGATTAGCCCTAGGCTGAGGGCCCCTTCCTCCACCCACTGGTCAGGAATCACAGCTTCTCCCATGAAAAGACTTTAGCCCAGCAGCTAAGCATCAGCACAGCACCAAGACCTAGATCTCATAGCTATCAGCAGCACCTGACAGAGGAGAGGGAAGGCTATTTAAAGCCAGGGGAGGGGATTCCAGGTGAGTCACACATTAACTCCTGAAGCAACAATTGAACTTAATAGTAACTGCAGTTCTGGAGCACACCACAGGAGGCAAGGACCTTCACAATCATCAACCATGCAGCTCTTAGGGTACCGTTACACGTCGCAACATTGCATGCAACATCAACCAAAAGTCACGTAGTGTGGTCAGTTGCAGTTGACATCGTTCGTGCATTGTGTCGTGTAACAGGGCAATGCGACTGCAATAAATCACTGGAATGACATCGCAAGGAGATTGTGCATGCTCTTCAAACATGCAATGTTGCATATGCGATCTGGCATGATCGTGCAGTGTGACAGCACAACTACAATCTTGTTTGCGATTTCACAGGATGCACAACCAAGGCCATAGGCATGCCTGTGGGTTGTGTTTTCCGCGCCCCATCTACGGCAATTGGTGGCTAGTATTGTATGCTGATTTGATGGCCCTGGTAAAGGATCCATCTTTGATTATGTGTACGTACACCACTACATTAATTGATTCTGCATCTCGTTAATCTGGTGAAAATGCATGTATACAAGGCAAATCATTTTTAAACACCTCCTTTACTATTGAGGAGTATGTCTAGGCATTCCTGTCTGCCAGTGTGTTGCTGGAGCTCCTACACATCACATATGAAATCAGTTTCGAGATGGTAGAATAGGAAATTGCATCCATATCTCCACCATGTTGTCTGAGATGGCTGACCAATGGTAACGCTCTTTCACCGTCCAATCGGAGTGTTCTGGCGCGGTTAAGCTAACTCAGGTATGCCTACGTCCTAAGCTGGGTCAAAAGTACGCCCACATTGCTTATGTGGTTGTGCTGTGTAACGCCACAACTGCGATCTGCAACATCACCTGGGCAATTTGGCAGCTGACTTCCTGGACGCCGGATCGTCGGAGGTTGCAGGTGCGATTTGATACATGTAACATCTCCTA
Source organism: Allobates femoralis (assembly GCA_033576535.1). NCBI lineage: Eukaryota > Metazoa > Chordata > Amphibia > Anura > Aromobatidae > Allobates > Allobates femoralis. Next base: position 61,881,915 of record JARQOC010000012.1, read on the forward strand.
TGCAATCTTGGACAAGTGCCAAAAGCGTGCGCACTCCCGTGAAGTTGCATGCGATATCGGAACGATATTGCGACGTGTAATGGTACCCTTAAAGACAAACACATACACAGCAGCATCCAACAATGTCAGCTGTTGTGGATTCCGTGACTGGAATTTCTGGTTTGCCTTCTGGGGATCCGATTTTGGCTAATGTGGATTCCTTTCTTCAAGCATTGGGGTTATTATATGATGAACCTAATACTGTAGACCAGGCTGAAAAGGCCCTGCTGCTCCTGTCTCAGGGTCAGGAAGCGGCAGAAGTGTTTTGTCAGAAATTGCGAAAGTGGGCTGTTCTTACAAAGTGGAATGATGATGCGCTGGCAGCGCTTTTCAGAAAGGTTCTCTCTGAGTCAGTTAAAGATGTGGTGGTGGGATTTCCCATGCCTTCTGGTCTTAATGACTATGTGTCTTTGGCCATTCAGATTGACAGATGTTTGCGCGAGCATAGAACTATGCGCGCTGCGATTTTGCTTTCTCAACAGGTCGCTGAGCCTATGCAGTGTGACAGAATTCTTTCTAGAAATGAAAGACAAGGATTTAGACAGCGTAACAGGTTATGATTTTACTGTGGCGACGCTTCTCATGTCATTGCTGACTGTCCTAAATGAGTGAGAAGAGTGGTCGCGTCATTCATTATTAGTACTGTGCAGCCAAAGTTTCTTTTGTCGGTATCCTTGATTTGTTCTTTGTCCTCCTTTTCGGTAATGGCTTTTGTGGATTCTGGTGCTGCCTTGAATCTTAGGCTGGGGTCACACATAGAAGTCCGTTTTGGAAGTGATTTTCATCACCAATCCGTTTTTTATAGGGTGCTTTTTGAGCCTCCTGCACCCCTGAACGTTTTTGGACTTAGTCATTTTTTCATTAAAAACGCATATGCGTTAACGCATGCGTTAACGCAGGTGCCTATATGTGTCATGCGTTAACGCATGCGTTTCCCATAGGGCCCCATGTTAAAAAAACGCATGCGTTTTTTAACTGATGCCAAAAACGTTGCTAGCAGCGTTTTTGGCTCAAAAACGGACAGAGCAATGTTTTGAGGTCCAGAAAAAAACGGACAGGGTGTTTATTACATCCAATCCGTTTTTCTGTCAGTTTTTGGACTTAGAAAAAAAAAAATGACAAAAATGAAGCCAAAAACGGACCAAGGGCTTATGTGTGACCCCAGCCTTATGGATTTTGAATTTGCCAGGCATTGTGGTTTTCTATTGCAGCCTTTGCGTTCCCCTATTCCGTTGAGGGGTATTGATGCCATGCCCCTGGCTGAGAATAAACCGCAACGCTGGGCTCAGTTGACCGTGCAAATTGCACCAGCCCATCAGGAAGAGTGCAGATTTTTGGTTTTGCATAACTTGCTTGATGTGGTTGTTTTGGGCTTTCCATGGCTGCAAGAGCATAATCCTATTTTGGATTGCAAATCTTTGTCGGTATCTACTTGGGGTTGTCAGGGTGTGCATGGTAACTAGAAAGAGAGGAGATACAAGAGGCGCAGATTGTGCCTTATCAAAAAGACACTGTTTGTACTAGTGTGGATTATATAGATATCCACTCACCTTTTTAGGTGTGAGACCCATAACCAGTTTGAAAGCTTAAGGCGCTGCTGCAGAACTCAACCGTGACGCCAAAACCGCGGAAAATCAGGGATCAAACAGGAATGGTATCAATGGTCCGCATGCTGCTCTTTATCAAAGGATTTCACAAGAGGTTTTTACCATCATAAGGTCCTTTATTCATCAAACCTACACGTTTCAGTGCTGTCCCAGCACCTTCCTCAGGGTACCCTGAGGAAGGTGCTGGGACAGCACTGAAACACGTAGGTTTTGATGAATAAAGGACCTTATGATGGTAACAACCTCTTGTGAAATCCTTTAATAAAGAGCAGCAGCGGAACCATTGATACCATTCCTGTTTGATTCCAGGGTGTGCATGGTGACATTCCCTTATTGTCTGTTTCTCCTCCTGCTTTGGAGATCCCTGAGTTTTTGTCTGACTTTTGGGATGTTTTTGACAAACCTAAGGCCCATTCTCTGTCTCCACACAGGGAGTGTGATTGTGCTATTGATTTAATCCCTGGTTGTAAGTTCCCTAAGGGTCGACTTTTTAATCTGTCTGTCCTGAACATGATGCCATGCGGAATTACATTAAGGACTCGTTAGAGAAGGGCCATGTTCGACCATCGTCCTCGCCGTTGGGAGCTGGTTTCTTTTTTGTTGGTAACAAAGACGGTTCCTTGAGACCTTGTATTGATTACCACCTTTTGAATAAGATCACAATTAAGTTTCAATATCCATTGCCCCTGATTTCGGATTTGTTCTCTAGAGTCAAGGGGGCTAGTTGGTTTACTAAAATTGACCTCAGAGGGGCATACAATCTTATTCGTATTAAGCACGGTCATGAATGGCAAACAGCTTTCAATACACCTGAGGGTCATTTCGAATATCTCATTATGCCGTTTGGATTGACAAATGCACCATCTGTTTTCCAGTCTTTTATGCATGAGATTTTTTTGGAATTTTATCGATAAGTTTCTCAATGTCTATCTGGATGATATTTTGATTTTCTCTGACAGTTGGGATTCTCTTGTTGCACAGGTTCGGATGGTGTTTCAGATCCTTCAGGATAATGCTCTGTACGTCAATGGGTCTAAGTATCTCTTTGGCGTCCCAAAGATTTCTTTTCTGGCGTTTATATTGTCTCCTTCCTCTGTGGAGATGGATCCTGTTAAAGTACAGGCTATTCATGACTGGGTTCAGACCGCATCTGTGAAAGACCTTCAGAAGTTCTTGGGTTTTGCTAATTTTTATCGTAAGTTTATTGCAAATTTTTCTAGTGTGGTTAAGCCGCTGACTGATTTGACCAAGAAAGGAGCTGATGTGGACAATTGGTCACCTGCGGCTATTCACGCCTTTCAGGAACTCAAACGACGGTTTACTTCTGCTCCTGTGGCAACCTGATGTTTCTCTTCCTTTTCAGGTGGAGATTGATGCCTCGGAGATTGGAGCAGGGGCAGTGCTGTCTCAGAGAGATTCTGTCAGTTCCAAGTTGAGACCTTGTGCATTCTTTTCCCGTAAATTTTCCCCTGCTGAACGTAATTATGATGTGGGCAATTGGGAATTGTTGGCAATGAAGTCGGCTTTTGAAGAGTGGCGACACTGGTTGCAGGGAGCTAAACATCGTATCACAAAAATCTGGTTTACCTAGAGTCTGCCAAGAGATTGAATCCTAGACATGCTCGGTGGTCTTTGTTTTTTACACGCTTTGATTTTGTTGTTTCCTACCTCCCTGGTTCTAAGAATGTGAATTCTGATGCCCTCTCTAGGAGCTTTGTGGCTGATTCCTTGGAGACCTCTGAGCTTAGTGGTATCCTTAAAGAGGGGGTCGTCCTGTCTGCTATTTCTCCTAATTTGTGGATTGCTCTTCAATGGTTTCAGACAGATAAACCTGAGAGATGTCCTGTGGGGAAATTGTCACCCTGGTATTTTTGGTTCCAGGATTTGGTCAGCCGGACCTTTTGGTGGCCTTCCTTGTCGCTTGATGTTCGGGCCTTTGTGCAGTCCTGTGCGATGTGTTCACGGTCTGAGGCTTCTTGTTCCTGTTCTAGTGGGTTTTTGTTACCATTGCCTGTGCCGGAGAGACCTTGGACTCATATTTCTATGGATTTTATTTCTGATCTTCCTGTTTCCCGGAGTATGACTGTTGTCTGGGTTGTATTTGATCGGTTTTCCAAGATGGCTCATCTAGTTCCTTTGCCAAAGTTGCCGTCTTCTTCGGAGTTGGTTCCGTTGTTTTTCCAGCATGTCGTTCGGTTGAATGGCATTCCGGAAAATATTGTGTCTGATAGGGGGGTCCAGTTTGTTTCCGGGTGTTGGAGGGCCTTTTGTGCTCAGCTGGGTATTGAGCTGTCCTTCTCTTCTGCGTTTCATCCTCAGTCTAATGGTCAAACTTATTTGAGATGTTTTGTGTCGGCTGACCAGGATGACTGGGTTGACTTTTTGCTCTTGGTTCTGCTACCTTGGTTTCGCCCTTCTTTTGTAATTTCGATTTTCACCCTTGATTTTCATCCGGGCAGGGTCTGTCTTCTGCCGCCCAGGGGTTGAGAGGATGCGGCAGATTTGGGTTCAGGTTGTTGGCAACCTGTTTCTGTCTCAGGAGAATGCTCAGCGGTTTGCTAATCGCAGGCGGTGTGTTGGTCCCCAGTTTAGGGTTGGCGATTCGGTTTGGTTGTCCTCTCGGCATATTCCTATGCGGGTTTCCTCTCCCAAATTTAAGCCACGGTTTATTGATCCTCATGAGATTTCTGAGGTTGTTAACCCTGTCTCGTTCCGGTTGGCGTTTCCTGCGTCCTTTCGGATTCACAATGTGTTTCACAAGTCGTTGTTGAGGCGGCATTTGGAGCCAGTGATTCCCTCTGCTGCTCCTCCGGATCCAGTGTTGGTTTATGGGGTTTTGGAGTATGAGGTCGAGCGGATTTTGGATTTCCGCTTCTCGAGACGTAAGCTCCAGTACCTCGTTAAGTGGAAGGGGTATGGTCAGGAGGATAATTCGTGGGTTTTGGCCTCTGATGTCCATGCTGATGAGTTGGTTCGCGCCTTTCATGTGGCTCATCCTGCTAAGCCTGGGGGCTTTGGTGAGGATTCGGTGACCCCTCCTCAAGGGGGGAGTCCTGTTGTGAATTCCGTGACAGAAATTTCTGGTTTGGATCTAACTCGTGTGATTGAGACTGGTGATGCATCTGCTCTGTCTGTGAGAGATGTATCACCTGAATCTGATAATGACTGGAGGGGAGGTTTGGACTGGGATATTTAAGTGTGCTAATTTGGCCGGCTCTTTGCCAGTGGTGAATTGTTCATGGAGTGACTGCATATCTCCTGCCTTCTCCTAGTCCTTGCTGAATCCATTACAGATAAGTGAATGGTTGTTTTTTCTGCAAATCTGTGGCTCATTTGTAATATGCCTTTTGTATCTGAATTACTTATGTTTCTGCTCTGAGTGTAGGATTCGTTTGTCTGTATAAGGCTGGGTTCACATTTGCGGACAAATCACACAGTCTCGTCCGCACCAGGAATGCAACATGTCGCGTCCCTGGTGCGGACGAGACTTTGTGATTTCTGCGCAGGTTCCGCCTGCGCACAGATCACATATGGGAGTAAATGGGTGCGCACGGTCATGGCTGTCAAGCGCAGCACCGTGCGCTCCCATTATAAAGATAGGAGCTGGGGCCGCTGCGGTCACATTGCGGATCCCCTCTGCAGAACGATGCGGAGGGGTCCGCAAATGTGAACCCAGCCTAAGTGTTGTTTTATCCTTGCATTCAGTTAGGGAGGAATTTCTCCCTAGTCCATTAAACCATTCCATTACCTGTCTGTACTTCCAGTTTTGTTTAGTGTTAGTTTTACTGACTTTGGAATTGTTTGCAGGAGTCTTGCTGGTTTAGTGGGAGGCGAGTTCGTGTGGGCTCAGATTTTTTGCATATCCAGCAGTTGTTTTTTTGATAGGGTTTTGATGCTGGTTGCGGAAGTAATCCGTCCTGTTCTTTCTCTATTTAGTTATAGTTGGGCCTCTCTTTGCTTGTGTCTATTTTCTACCTGTGTATTGTTTTTCATCTCCACTAACCGTCAGTATTTGTGGGGGAGCTAGCTATTCCTTTGGGGTCTGCTCTGAGGCAGTCAGGTTTTTTCTGTTTCCGTCTTTAGGTTTAATTAGTCCTCCGGCTGTGCTGAGGCGCTATAGGCATCGTAGTGCGCTCCATGGCTACTTCTAGTTGCGGGGGTTAGTCAGGATTCCGCGACCAGTATTAGTGTCCAACCTCTCCTGTGAATCCACATGATACTCCTCAGTTGACGGTTCATAACAGTCAGCGCCATCTAAGCACGTGACAGGATTGTGCTGTGTGACAGCACAATGCAACTGCGATAATTCGCTGGTTGCGAGTTGCCAGGTTTTCCAACATGTTGGAAAATCAGCGATGTTGCACCAGCGATTTGGCTGCATTTTGCTGTGTAACACCGCAATAGCAATGTTGCCAGCGATGCCTGCCTATTCGCAACATTGCAGCGTATCGCTCACTGGATTGTTCCCAGCCCAGCGACCGATCCTGCGGCAACATCACCGTGGCATCGCAGGCAACGTCACCCCGTGTGACAGCTAAGGCAGTGATGTCGGAAGCGAACGCGCACCTCGCGGATTCGCTTCCGACATCGCTGCAACATTGCACCGTGTAACAGTACCTTTAACCAGAGTGTAAGACGTTGGACTGGTAGTTGTGTTCCTCCCTGAAGAAATAATGTGTCAGCTCTCCAATATGTCCATTATTCAGACCTTCCTTTCAGCACAGATCGGCCCGAATACTAGTCAAAAGCAAGTGAAAAATGCAAGGAATAATCATTGGAGGAATGGAGTAAAATCACTGTTAAATCTTTATTCCATCATTAAAAAAAAACTTCCTTAGAAAAAAAACACACACAGGTCATCCAGATAAAAAACAATCAAGCCAAGGACTATCAAGTTGACGCATTTCGGCTTAAAAGTGAGCCTTAATCATGATATATTGTGTTTAAGGCAAAACGTGTTGCCTTTCATACCCCCAGCTTGGTGTTTTTAATCTGTGTCACCTTTATTCTACAATGAAATAAAGATTTAAAAGTGATTTTACTCTATTCCTCTAATCATTGTTCTCTTCACTGGATATTCCTTGGATTTTCTACTTGAAGGCAACAATCGCACCATTTTAATGTAATGTGAATTGTGTCCTCTTTGTATAAAATGTCTAATTGGAGCTGTAATGTAATGTAATGGGGTCATATATATAAAGGGCCCTTTCACATCAGCGGTATTTTCAAATCGCTGCAGATCGGTGAAAAAACCACATCTGCTGCGATTACCGCATAACCGCGACACTTGCGGCACACTTGCGGCAAGCCCCATGCAATGTCTATGGGGCTTGCGGTAAGGGTGCGGCAGGTGCGGCAAGTGCGGTTTCGGCACTTGGGCAGGTGCGGCCGCGAAAAAAAACGCTGCAAGCAGCGTTTTTTTTCGCGGCCGCGCCACATGCCGAAACCGCACTAGACCTTACCGCAAGCCCCATAGACATTGCATGGGGCTTGCCGCAAGTGTGCCGCAATGTCGCGGTTATGCGGTAATCGCGGCAGATGCGTTTTTTTCACCGCATCTGCTGCGATTTGAAAATACCGCTGATGTGAAAGGGCCCTTATATATAGTAATGTTTGCCTGTAGAATGCCTGAACAGTGGTGATTAAAATTAGAGAACAATGTCTGATCACTTGATTTTTTCAGACGGAATATAATCTACATTGATGAACATTTGGTGTTTTTTGTGTAAGGTTTACACCATGCCACTAGGACAGTATTCTCAAAAATAACCAAAGTTTATCGACTTAAAACCTTTATCTTACACAGAACATGATGCTTATAATTAGAGAACAGCAATAACTGTAGGCAGAGAAAGATTAAAACTAAATATTGTGAAGGTTTCGTCACCAATCAGTAGGAAGTGTACAGGCCTTTGCTTTGTACAGGCCTTTGCTGTGAATGACTTCAGCACATCTGCGGCTACAGGACATCACTAGTCTCTCACACTGCTCCAGGGGGATTTTGGTCCACTCTTCTTCCATTCTGTTCCGCAGTTCTGTAACTGTTGTGGGTTTCTTAGCGATAACTTTGTCATCAAGGATTTCTCAGAGGTTTCGTACTGAGTTTAGATCAGGACTCTGGGCGGCCATTTCATTGTTTCAGTGTTTTCTGTTTCAAAGAACTGCTTTACCCATTTTGCTGTGTGACAGGGGTCATTGATCTGCATAAAATTGCTGGCTGATTGAGTCCTGAATGCAAGTAAGGAACCACATGTGGTTAAAGAAGGTTCTGATACACATTTCCATTTACTCTGCCATGTAGCTACATGAGAAGTCCAATCCCTGCAGCAGAAAACATTCCCCAAACCAGGACACTTCCTCCACCACCTTTCACTGACTTCTTTACACACTTTGGCTTCAGTCTTACCCTAGTTTGTTGACGAACATAATGTTTCCCATCAGACCCAAATAAATTGAAGAGGACCTGTCAGCTCCCCAAAGATTTCAATCTAAAGGTAGCACTGAAAGCAGCATGTATGCTGCATTCAGGCAAGGGGTCCTCCAAGTGTTTCTGATGTCTAAATCATGAAATACAGCCTTTTAAAATGTGTACAACTGAGGCAGGAGGGCATTACCAGATCCACATGAGTCAGGTCCTTCCCAGGGGCTATTCTTGCCCCTGCTTCTCTGTACTTCCCTCCTCCCTGTCCTCGCCGCCTCCTTGATGGCCTGTCAGCTCTCCTCGCTCTGCGCATGGGTCTCCTTGTGCTATCACATGCAGGTGCAGAGTGACGTGTACCAATTGTTGGCCCCTCGCTCCTGCTCCCGCCTCCCGCTCTGTCAGCAGCAATTCATCCCGCCCTGCTCAGTGTATACAGCATAACACTGAGCAGGGCGGGATGAATTGCTGCTGACAGAGCAGGAGGCGGGAGCAGGAGCGAGGGGCCAACAATATATATATATATATATATATATATATATATATATATATATATATATATATGTATGTCCTTGGCTGTGGCCCTCCCTCTGATGGGAGCTCATGCACTGAGCTTGCATCATCACCCACATGTCAACTGATCTGATCAGGTGACATCTGAAGCTAACAGCACCGATTGGATCAGTGACACAATCAGTGCTGTTATCCCTTTGTATCATGCCGTCAATCAGTGACAGGCTGATCCAAAGCACTGCGGTGGGGATTGTGCCATTCGCTGACAGCACCGGAGGTCCTATGATGTCATCATGGGACCTCCGATGCATTACCTTGACAGCCCGAGGTCCTGTGATGACCCTGTATGTTTTCAGGAATCACTTCCTGTGGATGGCTGGTGAGGGCAAAGATGTGTTACTCACCACTGGAATCTGCTACTGGTCTGGGTAAGTCCACTGGGAACAGAAGTGATGTCTTCCAGACCACAAATCTCTATGATCTCCCTATTTAGGTGACTGATGTACTGTATGGAATGACTTCATACCAAAAGTAATTGTAGTCCAACCTCCATTTACTGGGTCACTAAGGCTAGGGTTAGACTTGTGTGTGCCCCTAGCCTGATGGATGCGCTACAAATTTAGAACATTTTTTTTTATATACTTAGAATATGGCTGAGTGGGCTAATTCCAAATTTGTGTGTTATACTCTTGAACCCCATTTGCATAGGGAGAGTTCAATTGCCCTAGCAGCCCTATATTGACAAAACTTTGTTTTAAATTTAGAAATTTGCAGGCTCAGCGCATAGCGTTACCGGCACGTAACGCTATGCCCACCTATTTATAGTATCATTATGGTTACCGGATTGATGATGCAGCCACCAGCTCCACTCAACACTCCTGGATATGCGCTTTTGATGAGCGCATAAGAAAACGCTGCAAACCGTGTTTCCTCTGCGCTCATCAGAAGCGCATATCCAGGAGTGTTGAGTGGAGCTGGCGGCTGCGTGATCAATCCGGTAACCATAGGGATACTATAAACAGGCGGTGCAAAGTGTTATATGCCGGTAACGCAATGAGCTGAGCCTGCAAATTTCAAAGTTTGCAGCGCATCCACCAGACTAGGGGCAGACACAAGTCTGACCCTAGCCTAAGCCCAATAATTGGCTGCACGGTCAGTTGTCTGATGGTCAGGACATTATCACTTCTGGTCCGGCAGAGACCACAGGAGAAGTGGGGTTGAATTCCATGTAATAATTCCTTCTTTTGTGAGAGTTTCTTACCTTTATTAACTTTTTAAAATTCACAAAATATTTAATGTTCACAGCATAAGCATAAGCTTCCCAGCCATCGGAATACAAGTTTAATTATTGAAGGAACATTGTGGGTAAGGCTATTACTCATTGGTCTATCAAATGTAAGACTTGAGGAGACAATGCATGATACATTTTCTCTATGGCTTTCTTTAAATCACTCTTGTCATGCACCACCCCTCAGGCCTTGCAGTGGCCAAAACACAAAGTATACGTTTCAGCCACAGTGTCTCTTTAAATCGATTCGTATCCCCACGATTGATCCTCTTTAATCAGTGACAACATCCATCAAATGATCTTAAGGATCAAAAGACACTTCTGCATGCACTATTCATTATACCGCAACTCCTTGCTGTGTTCTTCTCTTTTAATCAGACATTTAAGTGGTGGTGGAAAAACGGCGCATTTGTGATTCCTATTCATGACGCTGTTCTCCCGTTACCACATACCAGAGACATTTTCTGCTGCTCACAGGCAGACGTACTGCAGGTAATAGGCATTATCGCCACTTGGCAAAACAAGTCTAGAATGATTGAACTGAATGAGGTTTGTGCTGAAATCACCTCATTACAGAAAGAGAAGCATTAATATCTTCATAGTTGATTTCACAGCATGGCCTGAATGACTGTTGTGGTGCGGCTCGGTCTAACATTATACTGGAAAATCAATGATGGAGACCACTGAAATGTGACTACTAGAAATTTCATTTATCTCTTGATTTCCTGAGAGTTGTTTTCCCAGTGATGCTGAAAAAAACCCCAAACTAAAGCAACAATTCAGTTTTAGGCTGCCTTTAGACTTGCGTTCCCCGCTGCAGCGGGGGAGCGCAAGCACCGTCCATCCCTATGTTTATCTTGGGGATGCACGATGGTGCGCTCGGCTGCGGATGGGCGTGCGCACTGATAGACTTCAATTGTGATTTGTACGCATAAGGATGCTTGCGTACAAATCATACATTCTAGTCCGCACCATGAACACAACATTTCGCGTTCATGGTGCGGACGAGAATGTATGATTTGTACGCAAGCATCCTCATGCGTACAAATCACACACGGAAGTCTATCAGTGCGCACGCCCATCCGCAGCCGAGCGCATCACCGTGCATCCCCAAGATAAACATAGGGATAGATGGTGCTTGCGCTCAGCTTGCGCTCCCCCGCTGCAAGACGCTGCGGCGGGGGACGCAAGTCTGAAGGCAGCCTTACAAAATCTTTGGGAGATATTTTCTTAATTTCCAGAAACTTCTAGGACTACATTAAAGTGCGAGGGTTGCAGATAAGTGTATAGGTAAACACAATGTCATAGTTTGACACAGGAGCATAGGTGGTTTCCTTTTCTAGTTTTCCATTGTTTTCTGCTTTTATCTACAGTTGAAACCAGAAATTTACATACACATTATAAAAGACACATATGCATGATTTTCTCACTATCTGACATGAAAACCGCATTTCCTGTGCGCTCATCAAAAGCGCATATCCGGGAGTGGTGAGTAAAGCCGACGGGTGCATGATTCTGCAGGTTGCCATAGGGATACTATACACAGGCAGCGTGTTTGACGGAATCCTCAGGCTCAGGCCAGACGCAGGTCTGACCCTAGCCAGAGAGAGAGAGAGAAAATGTTTCAAGGCATTTTCTTACGTTCTGCAGTCACAAGTTTACATACATTTCATTAGTATTTGGTACCATTGCCCTTAAACTGTATGACTTGGGTAAACATTTTGGATCTCCTTCCACAAGCTTCTCACAATAGTTGGAAGGAATTTGGGCCCATTCCTCCTGACAGAACTGGTGTAAATGAGCCATGTATGTAGGTCGCCTTGCTTGCACCTGCCTTTTCAGGTTTTCCCATAAATGTTCTGTAGAATTGAGATCAGTGCTTTGTAATGGCCACTCTGAAATATTGACTTTCTTAGGCTAGGGTCAGACTTGCGTCTGGCTCCTAGCCTGACGCATCCAGCAGAAACCTACGGCCTTTTCACATCTGCATTTCTATTCCGTTTGGGTTACATTACGGTTTTGACAGCATTTTATGCCCAAAAACGCAATGAAACACATGCGTTATTGCCCCCATTGTTTTAAATGGAAAAACGCAATGAAAATGCAAGTAAAAAACGCATGTCATTGTCAGAAAACGCAAAACACATGCGTTTATGCAAACGCAGCCCAAAACGTGTCCTGCTGCATGTTCAGTGTGCAGCGGTTTTCCTTATTTTATGATGTGTTTTTCCAGCTAGCACCTATACACACACAGGTGTCGCCAGTCAGTCTCTACCCTTAGGGTCCCTTTACATGTAGCAATGTTGCAATAATCTCGACAACGATACGACCTGGTAGGGATCTCTGGTGCGTCGCTATGTGGTCGCTGGTGAGATGTCAAACAGTCAGATCTCACCAGCGAAGCAGCAACGATACGGAACGATACGGAACGATACGGCGGTCGTTGGGAACCTGCCACTCTTGGGCGTAGTATTGAAATAGTTGGTTGTTGTCCCTGTCAAACAAAGTGATGCACGCTTCCCAGCGGGAGCGCAATGACCAAAAAATGGTCCAGAACAGTTTGTGACGATCAGCGATCTCAAAGCGGGGGCCTGGTCGCTGCTACGTGTCACATATAGCGAGATCTCTGGCGAGGTCACTGTTGTATCACAAAACCTGTGACGTAACAATGATATCGCTAGCAATACCATTATGTGTGAAGTACCCCTTAGTGTCACTATAATTTTCTGACTGGGCACCCTTCTTCCGCCCCATTAGCAATGTTAGGTCCACCATTTTGTTGTAGCCAGAGTCCTAATCACACCTATACATGCTGATTTTAATTACATTTAGAGGCATAATTACACCTACACATGCAGATTTATATTGCAAGCAGAGACATTAGATTAGGGACCCAAAAGAAGAAAACACCTTGACATTGGTTATCGAGCATCATGAATTGGCCATTACATCAGCTAACTTTCTCTTGTTTTCAGTATTCCTAAGCCATTTCTGCCATATCTTTTTTCCTCATATACATTTCTATTAGCTTTACCTATTTGCTATGCCATTCATTTCTATAGCCATTACGCTAGATCATGTTTTTTCTCAGTGTTCAGTGTGCAGCTGTTTTCCTTATTTTATACAGTAATTTGCTTCCAAGTACATAACACCATCATATGGGCGGTCCCAAATAGTTTAAAGGCATAGAGATCTTAGTGTATGTAAACTTTGCAGAAAGTAACAAAAATGCCTTAAAGCATTGTCTCTTTCTCATTGTTCTGCCATTTAGCAAATATTAATATTAATAATTATTAGGGATGAGCGAGTACTGAAATATTCGGACTTGCTATACTCGTAACGAGTAGGTCCTGTACTCGGTACTCGTTACGAGTATAGCAAATGCAATGTAAGTCAATGGGGAAGCGAGTAATTCCTCAGCTGCTAGACCCTATATAGAGGTCTGGTGGCAGAGGAAAAGGCAGCATTCCCTACATGATTGTTTAAAACCCGGCGGTAAAAAGCCGCCGGATTTTAAACAATGATGTAGCCCCCTACTCGCTTCCCCTCAGCCTGACAGCGGGATCCTCCGCTGCTTCCCCACCCGATCCTGAGTTCGGAGCGGACGGGAGCGAGCAGCAGGGAGCGGGGAGTGGAGGACACAGGCGGGGAAGCCGCCGGTGAGAAGACTTCACCGGCGGCTTTCTCCTCCTGTTCTGTGCTCCTTGCTCCCTCCTGCCCCTCCCTGCCCTCTCCTGAAGAAGGAGTGAGGTATTTGCTCTGAAACACGTCGGAATAAAAGGCACCATTTGACCAGACTGCATTGTTCCTGGTCTTCATTCCAGCAGCGCGGATACTTGGGCACTTCATCCATTTCGTTTCTCAGTTTCTTGAGCCACCTGTACCGTGAGAGTGTGGATGCTGCAGCAAGCTGAACAAGCGCATATACTGGTTGTGAGGTTCACAACCAATCCAGGTGAACGAACCATATTGGGACATTACCCTCCTTAGCCTATCAAAGGATAAGACCCTATGTGCCTTTTTGTCTCATTTATTTAGAGGACACATAAGGTGGTGTTTTCAGAACTGCTACTTGCGAGTGTCACTAAAAGGGAGATAAATAAGTGGCTTAGAAATTGGTGCAGGAGGGAGGAGTTTGGGTTCTTGAAGAACTGGGCTGATTTCTCTGTTGGCTACAGGATCTATGATAGGGATGGGCTGCTCCTCAAAGAGGATGGTGCAGTTGTGTTTGGGGAAAAAGGGTAAGTGGACAAAGGAGCTTTTAAACTAGGATCTGGGAGGAGGGATGATAGTGGTGCAAATAAAGTGGTAGCTAGCATAGACAGAGAGAGTGAGCCAGTATGGGTCAATGAGGATTTAGGGGGCTGAGAGATTCAACAAAAGTAGGGAGGTGATTAGGAAATGTTCTAATAGTATTTAATGTCTGCTGAAAAATGCAAACAAAATGAATGAATTGGAAACTCTTATACAGCTTACGATGTAGTGGGCACTACAGAAACCTGGCAGGATGCGAGCCATGACTGGGTGACAAACCTAGGGGGTTACACTACATTCTGAAAGGACAGGAAAGATTAAAAAAAGGTGAAGGGATGTATATTTTTGTGAAATCCAATTTAAGACCTGTGCTCAATGATGACAATGTAGAGTCAGTATGGGTAAATTAACACCTGGAGGGTAATAATAGAAAGCTGCTAATTAGGATTTGCTATAAGGCTAGGGTCACACTTGAGCCATTGAAGAACTAAAAGCTAGCGTTTTCCACAATTCCAAATTGTGAAAAACGCTAGCATTAACTCTTTCATAGGCTCCCATGCAAAAAACGCATGATCAAAATGCAACACTTGACGCTATGCGTTTTTGCAAAAGCACCAAAAAACGCGGTAAGCAGTGTTTTTGGGGGTGTTTGCAAAAACACATGTGTTTTTTTCACATGGGAGTCTATGTGAAACCATGGGTGTACCCAGGATCAAAACTAGGGGGGGGCAAGCCATGGTCGTTCCGATTGTGCCCGCTTCTTGTACCATCACTGCGCAGCAGCACACGGGCCGCTAAGGGTCCCATGTGTTTCACTGAGCCTCCTGCGCCGCCCCCTGCGCTTCCTCTTACCACAGGGGTGATGCCATGCATTGCACAGTGGAACGCATAAAAAGCAGGAAGCACTACCTTCTCCTAGTGTGGACTAGGTGTCACTTCCTGCTTTTATGCGTTCCACTGTGCAACGCTCAGCGTCACGACCTCCTCCTGTATCTTCAATTTTGGGAAGCTGTGGTGGAACCAGGAGATGTAAGTACAGGATTTTTTTTTAAGGAGTACACGCTGGCCAGAGGAGTATGGGGGGGGGGAAGGGGGTGGCTCACCGTGGCTGCATTATACTGTATGGAGAATTATGAGGCTGTACTGTGCTATATGGAAGGCTGTACTATGCTAAACACAGGACTGTGAGGGTGCATTAGACTGTATGGAGGGCTATATGGAGAACTATGGGGGTGCATTATACTACATGGAGGACTATTGATGGTGCATTATACTGTATAGAAGACTATGGGTGAATTATACTATATGGAGAATTATGGGGGTGAATTATACTATATGGAGAACTATAGGAGTGCATTATACTGTATGGAGGTGCATTATAATGTATGGAGGCATATGAGGCTACATTATACTATATAGAGGATAGTGGGGTTGCATTATGATAATTGGATGACTATGGGGGTACCTTATGAATGAGGGACTATGGGGTGCATTATAATACTTAGAGGACTATGGGAATACATTGTAATGTATGGAGGAATGTGGGGATGCATTATAATAATTGGAGGACTATGGTGGCTGAGGAGGAGGACCATATAAACCATGATGGGGGACATATATACCACGATAAAGGCCATATTCCAGGAGGAGGACCATATACAGCAAGATAAGGGACATTAATACATAATGAAGGGGAGAGGGGTCAATTTGTGAGTATAGGATTTAGAATGTTACACGGGGCCCATACATCTGACCAACGTGCACGCGGAAGGTGGGGGGCCTACATTGCGCACCTGTGCCCATCAGACTTATTGCGCCACTGGGGAGCCCTATGGGGGCCGGGGGCTGTATATGACATGGGCGGGCTGCTGTCAGGGGCCGGGTGAGATTAATATATTTAATATATTAATATATTTGCTCCGAACGTTGCACCCGGTCTTATTTTCAGGGGGGAGGCATACACACACAGGGGCATACACTCGCAGGGGCATACACTCGCAGTACGGTGGCTCAGTGGTTAGCACTGTAAATGGTGGCTCAGTGATTAGTACTGTATACGGTGGCTCAGTGGTTAGCACTGTATACAGTGGCTCAGTGGTTAGCACAGTATATGGTGGCTCAGTATTTAGCACTGTATACGGTGGCTCAGTGGTTAGCACTGTATACGGTGGCTCAGTGGTTAGCACTGTATATGGTGGCTCAGTGGTTAGCACTGTATACGGTGGCTCAGTGGTTAGCACTGTATACGGTGGCTCAGTGGTTAGCACTGTATATGGTGGCTCAGTGGTTAGCACTGTATATGGTGGCTCAGTGATTAGCACTGTAAATGGTGGCTCAGTGGTTAGCACTGTATACGGTGGCTCAGTGGTTAGCACTGTATATGGTGGCTCAGTGGTTAGCACTGTATATGGTGGCTCAGTGATTAGCACTGTAAATGGTGGCTCAGTGGTTAGCACTGTATACGGTGGCTCAGTGGTTAGCACTGTATATGGTGGCTCAGTGGTTAGCTCTGTATATGGTGGCTCAGTGGTTAGCATTGTACGGTGGCTCAGTGGTTAGCACTGCGCGATGTCTCTGTGGTTAGCATAGTATGATGGCTCAGTGGTTAGCAGCACAGTATATGGTGGGCAGGCGGTTAGACCAGGATGAAGGCTGGGGGGTGAGCGCAGGAGGACGGAGGCTGAAGGGGTGAGCGCAGGATGACGAAGGCTGGTGGGGTGAGGGCAGGAGGACAGAGGCTGGTGGGATGAGGGCAGGAGGACAGAGGCTGGAGGGGTGAGCGCAGGAGGACAGAGGCTGGAGGGGTGAGCGCAGGAGGACAGAGGCTGGAGGGGTGAGCGCAGGAGGACAGAGGCTGGAGGGGTGAGCGCAGGAGGACAGAGGCTGGAGGGGTGAGCGCAGGAGGACAGAGGCTGGAGGGGTGAGCGCAGGAGGACAGAGGCTGGAGGGGTGAGCGCAGGAGGACAGAGGCTGGAGGGGTGAGCGCAGGAGGACAGAGGCTGGAGGGTGTGAGCGCAGGAGGACAGAGGCTGGAGGGGTGAGGGCAGGAGGACGGAGGCTGGAGGGGTGAGGGCAGGAGGACGGAGGCTGGAGGGGTGAGGGCAGGAGGACGGAGGCTGGAGGGGTGAGGGCAGGAGGACGGAGGCTGGAGGGGTGAGGGCAGGAGGACAGAGGCTGGAGGGGTGAGCGCAGGAGGACAGAGGCTGGAGGGGTGAGCGCAGGAGGACAGAGGCTGGAGGGGTGAGGGCAGGAGGACGGAGGCTGGAGGGGTGAGGGCAGGAGGACGGAGGCTGGAGGGGTGAGGGCAGGAGGACGGAGGCTGGAGGGGTGAGGGCAGGAGGACGGAGGCTGGAGGGGTGAGGGCAGGAGGACGGAGGCTGGAGGGGTGAGGGCAGGAGGACGGAGGCTGGAGGGGTGAGCGCAGGAGGACGGAGGCTGGAGGCCCCCATCACAAGCACAGTGCAGCCAACTTTATCTTTATTTACTTTACATTTATTTTCACTCACTGTGATCCTCCGGCTGCTCTGTCTCTGCCTCCAGCCCCCCACAGTCCACAGGGCAGCTGCACAGGCTCTTCTGCTCCCGGGGCCGGCACTGCAGCATGTAGCATTGCACACACACACATTGCACACACACATTGCACACACACACAAACATTGCACACACACATTGCACACACACACAAACATTGCACACACACATTGCACACACACATTGCACACACATTGCACACACACACACACACACACTGTCACTCTGCACACAAAACCTGGCTGCACAGCACACTGCACCTTCTTTCCTTGGGGCCACTCACCACCTGCTCTCTTCTGCCGTCCTCTCTGCATCTCCTCTGCCGTCCGTTCACATGACAGTGCTGTGCCGCCGGCTCCCGCCCGCTCCTCTGGAGTCTGACCCCTCACTCAGCACTCGGCCGGGAGACAGTGCTGCTCCTTTCACTCCCAAAGAGGAGGGGGGGCGGGGGCGGCGGCCGCTCCGGAGCAAAAAAAGCCCTGGTCACAGTACTGTAGGTGCCATGTGGGGTACGCAGTGCCACGCTCACCCGGGGCAGCCTCTTGGGGGGGGCACCTGCCCCCCCAGCCCCACGCTGGGTACGCCCATGTGTGAAACGGATGCGTTAATGCATGGTACGTAGGTCCTCTCTCCTGTAGAGTGTAAGCTCTTATGGTCAGCAGGGTCCTCTCTCCTGGAGAGTATAAGCTCTTATGGTAAGCATGATTCTCTCTGTTCTTTCCTCTGTCACTCCCTCAATAATAAAGTGTAACCTCTAATAGTCAGTGGGGTTCACTGTCACTATGCCTCTCTCTCCCCCTATATGTATTCTCTGAACAATTACAAGTTTTTTAGTATTCAAATCGGTGCAAAATTAATTAAAAAAAAAACTAAATTTGTGGGAAAAATTTGAAGACAGGGATTTTGAATTTTAAACGATCTGATCATCTCTAATAACCTCATCAATAGAGTTTGTAAGGTGAAACCTGAATATGAAGTGTAGTGCCACAGTCAAGGACAACTCTGACACGGTGATGTACTAGTAACTATGAAGAGTAGACTGTGTGGCACCCCTGCCAACTGGTTGCCACAGAGAAGTGCAGCAGCTGGAATGGTAAGCCATTCACCCCAACCCATAAGCACCCAACACATCCCCGAATTCCCATGCCTAGGACTTCATGCCATGCAAGGGAGAAG
>JARQOC010000012.1:61900840-61945102 GCA_033576535.1 Allobates femoralis
CCAGAAAATCCAACATTCGTCTGTCCTTCTTGCTTACGCTGGATGCCCAAATTACATTCAGAGCAGCAGTTCATCAATTGTCATAATTTAAGCCTTTTACAGTCTGAAGATATTGCCTGGTGAACCGTGCTTTATTAGATAATTATTTCACATCCCATCATTGAAATTGGAATACAATACTAAGCCTACAGCCGTTAATTGGCTTGTGTGCCCTATGCAGGAAATAAAAATGATGTCTGCCACAGTAGTTTGATGTAGCAAGTAATGCATCACCCCTTTCTTCCATACTCGTGAATATAATGTACAACTCTGTCTGATTCAGTTACAGTTCCCAGCATGGCTGGTGGCTAGGAGCACTGTTATAGAGGGAAAATGTGAAAAATTTGCAGTGCTTAACTAGTAGATGACCCTCATACCTCGTCAGAGAGTGATTGCATACCTAAGTTATCTTTAAATGGTGTAAAATTGCAGCTGGAGAGGTCCTGGACAGGATGTTCTGTCACCAACATGGCAAGCATCGGTGATATAGGACCCAGAGAAGCAGGCTCCAGCACATATAGTGCTGAGAGGTGTTTTTTAATGTTAGTGCTCACTCCTCACTATTAGCTTTCAGGCTCTTTCTTTATTTGGATACAGCATTGTTTTGTCTTCATTCAGTGTAAAAAAATTATAACATGTAATGCACAAGATAAATGGATACAGAATGTGAGATGTTGGGATTAATTAAAATAAACTGCTCCTGAATCCCCTTCTTGTTCTATAAGAACAGAAAGACACTTAAATTATAGAATTAAATGGTTATGTTCATCATTAGAAGTTATCACTTAGCCAGTAGGATATGGGTTTGCCTAGTGATCAGCATCTCGGACCCCCACAGAGTGATGTCACTGGTCTCTGGGGTGGTGGCTTATGAATTATGATAAACCCGCAGCAGAGAGGTCACTCTGTATCTTGCAGATTGTTATGACATCACCTGCGGGTGGCGCTGATCTCCCGCAGTGCTGGCATACTGACACTTGTCTGACGTTAGCTTATCACTATTTATAAGCCAACATCAGTCCGGGACAGTGCACTCATTGCACAGGGCACAGGGAGCATAGTGCAGGCTGAGACATCACACAGCAGGAAGGATGGAAGGTAGGCTGCTTCTGCCTCCTCTGTAAGGCCATGCGCAGATGATGATAATTTGGTGCGTTTTACCTCAGTATCTAGAAGGCCTTGTGCAGGCGATGAGCATTTGGTGCGGTTTTTAACGCAGCATCTGGAAGACCTCGTGCACACGCTGAGAATTGTGTCACATTTAGGGGACTACAAGAGTCTCCATCTTTCCCAAAAATTTGGGCCCAGACACCACTTCAGTGGCATCAATTGCCCCACAGTTGCAAGCTGAAAATGGTTGGTGAGGTGACTTTCATGCAGCACATTCCAAAATCCACAAGCCTTTAGTCTCCCCATGTTATCTGTAAGATTTGTCACCAAAATGTAAGTAGCGGACAAAAAATCTGGGTAACTATGAAGACAGCAGGAGAAGGGTCTGCTGTCCAAGTCTTGCCATCCCCACGAGTTGTGCGTCAATCCTCTGTATGTAGACGTTCCTCCACTGCTTCTGCCTCCTCAACCTCGTCTCGGTCCTCCACCTGCACCCAAAGCCTGTCTGGTAATGCCACCCACGTTCTAACTGCGCACAAGGAATCCTGCACACCTCCTTACTATGATGGCAGCAGGGCTCAATGCCATCAGGCGGTGTTTACTTTGAAATGTCTGGGAAATGTGAGTCACACATCTGAGGAGTTGTGGTCTGCTGTGGAGACCGAGTTTCATTAATGCTTGTGTCCACTGAACCTGGAGCCATGGAAGGCCATGTGCAACAATGCTGCAAAGCTGGGTGCAGCCCTCCGCCGCGGCAATGTCACACAATCCGTTCCTAGATGGTCTTCAGCAGAGGGCACAGTCACTGTGTGCTCACTTCCGCTGTTCGCATCCCGTGCTGGAGTGGTCTGAAATGAAGGACCTATGCACCATTCTGTACAGCAGGGCTGTGGAGTCGGTAAGCCACAGTTGCGACTCCGACTCCTGGATTTTATCAGGTTGCGACTCCGACTCCGGCTCCGACTCCGGCTCCGACTCTGACTCCTTCATAAATGGCTACTTCGTAACAATAAATTTACTGTTGTAAAATATTACCATCGTGCTTTATCAGTTTCTCACCATCATATAAGTAATCAGACCACTTAGAGCAAAAACTATATTTATTAGAATACAATTAGAATATAGCAAATAACTTTTATAAACTTTTCCAAACTGTAAGTAAATATGCAATAAACACTGTTACGCAGTTAATAAGAAGAAATCTATAAATTTGTCCTCAGAAAAAGTATTGCCTCTGTCAGATCCTCCTTCATGGATGCCCTCAAATCTGATCTAATTATTTTGAGAGCAGAGAACAACCTCTCTACACTAACTTGGGTTGGTGGCAAAGCAGTAACCACTCGGGCAACATCTCTGACAATGTCAGGATACAGAGGAATCGCTTGTTGCACTGTTATTTTTGATGAACGGTCAAATTTCTCAATTTCTTTTAGTGCACATGAAAAATTCTGCTGAAATGTACTGGCTGTGTTCTTTGATGGGGATGACTCTTCCATGCGGGAACGCTTTGCACGGTCCTTGTGATCCAAATACTTTTCGAAATTAAATTCTTCATCAGTTGATGATGAGGGTGAAGATGTGGCAGGACGACCAAATTCTTCTTGTTCCTCCTGACTGTTCTGCAACCCTTTCATCCTTACTGCTATTTCAAACAGAGCTTATTTTCCTTTACTTAGCTGTTGATCATCTAGAAGAATCCGATGCATTGGGTCTACATAAACAGCTGCCAAAAGAAAGTTATTTTGTAATAGTAGTTTCATTGATGTAGCAATGCCACTCGCAATTAACCCTCCTCTTTGGGACAGGTGAAACATCAGGTTCTTCCACTCCTTTAAGAAAATACCTGGAGTTAAGTCCTCTGCTTGTAATTTTTTAGTCACTGTAAATGGGTGCTCTAGCAATTTTTCCAGCTCAGTCACCTGATTCCACTGACTTTCATTTAGCGTCAGTTGAGGGTTAACCATGTCTATAAGAAAGGTTTTCAGTTCAACCAAGCGCTGAATCATTAAGTAAGTACTGCCCCATCGTGTGGCTTGATCAATAATTGCCCCTTTTCCAGCACGTCTCTTCAAAATTGAGTCAACTTTAGGGGTTCTGGCAACAGTAGCCAATTTTCTCACCTTTCCAATCAGTGCAGCAGCATGTCCTTCTTGCAGACTGTCTCTTATAGCCAGCTGTAGCGTATGCACAACACAGCGCATGTGATGAATGAAAAAACGTATTGACACAGTTTCAACAAGATCATCTAAATTATCATGTTGCTGATCATCTGAAGCAACTTCAGTTTGCTCCTCAGTTACAATACTGTGTTCCTCTATTTCAAATATTTCTGTGTCTGTGGACCCAGAATGTTCTTCTAGCTGCTGGTCACCATCATTACACTCATTCATTAGCTTAATAGTACTTCAAATCATATTTGAAGCATTGTCAGTTACGACAGAAAGAACTTGCTCTTTTTTAAGTTCATAGTCTTGCAGAACCTTTTCCACCAAGGCCTGGAGAAACTCACTGGTGTGATGAGCTTTGGTATCTTTTACTGCCAATGTCTTGGTAACTATTTCATTTTTGTCACAAACAAATCGGACATTGATGGCAAAATAGTTCACTCTGTGACGTGTGCAGGCATCCATTTTAAGAAACACAAAGCGTCCCTTCAGAGTTTTTTTAAGTTCTTCCTTTTGTTTAAAAGCTTCTTTGATTACTAATTTTCTAACACTCTCTCTCTCCAGAGAAACACCAAGCTTGCGGGCCATTTCCCCATTCAGACACATAAAAGCTGGTCGTGAAAATAATGAAATAGGCACGCTATCCTTTATAACAAGCTATATGATCTGTTTTTTAAATGTATCTACTGTCATTGTCACAGTAACTTTGTCACTGACAAAATATCTTGCAACTGATGGCTGCAAAGTTCTCTGCTCCTTTGTTTGGCTGGAAGAGCTGGGCACTGGTTCCTTGGTTTGGATGCAGTCTTTCTCTTCCACTGCTTTCAGTACTTCTGGATGAAAGCGCTGTAAATGTCTCTTTAGATTAGAAGCTCTGGTAGGAGCATTTTTATCTTTGCCCGAATATGCACTGATCTTGGCTTGGCAGGATTTGTTTTCATCTGGATCATTTGTCATACACTGACAGAGGCCAGGGTCACATCTCCGTTTTTTCAAAAGAATCCTGATCCGGTTTTGAGCTTTCAAAAAGCTCAAAACCGGACCAGGAAACGTTCCTCATAGGAGCCAATGCAAAACACCGGATGGCTTCACAAGCCGTCTCCGGCACTGCTGCCTGCGTTAAAAATCATGCAGGCAGCAGTTTTCGCAGCGGTTCTCTGTACCGCACTGCAGTAACCGGATGGCTCAGGATGTGTAACTGCATAGTTTGCTGATCCCGGCTATTGCCGGGATGAGCAGACTGTACTATCTCTAGTAAATTGTTAAATTTACTAACTAAAGTAATGTGTGAGGTCTCTAGGGGGGGCTTAGACCCCCCTAGAGACCAGCCGCCCACTCCGGTGGGCTTCTACTATAATTTCCCCCATGGCACGGGCTCCTCCGAGCTCCGTGCAAGTCCCCAAAACTCCCGCCCCCCGTATCACTATACAGGGGTGCCTGCACCCCTCTTGTATAGTGATTCCATGTATATGTGCCCATAACGATTTAATACAGTATACATGTAAGCTCATACTTACATGTTCTCGTAGGCAGTGTTCTTGTAAATCCATGGGCGGGGCTGTTTGCTGCAGCCTCCGCCGCCTCATTCATTATGGCCGCCCCCTCTGGGCTTCATCCAGTGTTGTGAGGGCGGCAGCGTCATGAAAGGGGCGGGGCTAACGGTGTGCCGTGGTGTGAAAAAATACACTTTGCATTGTGGCACTGTGATTGGCTAGTAGCCTGAACCGCCCCACTGTACATGCTTTAGAAAAAAGGAAAAAAAAAGGAGCGCAACCTTATTGCTGCAGCTCTGATACAAGTCCCCTCTGCACAAAATACACACAAACTGGATATTAACAGTCATTTGCAGTATTAGGGCTAGGTTTAGGGTTAGGAAGATTAAGCTTTTGTAGATCAGAGTGTTATCGAACATATACTAGAACTGCCGAATTTCAAGCAACTTCTTCTAATTCGGCGAATGACTTGAACACCGCCAAAAACAGCTCGAATTTTAGATTGGCGAACACTTTGAATCGAACATCGCTCATCTCTACTGTTAATACATCCCAGAATCGTGTTTGCCTTTTTTGCTGCTGCATCACACGATTGACTCATGTTCAGTCTGTGTCCTATTAGTGCCATCGACACAAGATAATCAATGTGATTTACATCACCTGTCAGTGGTTTTATTATTATGGTTGCTCGGTGAATATTCAGTTTTCTCAAATCAGCAAAGGATTTTCTTTTTCAGAGTAACAAGGATCTTTTAAGAGTTTCTCATAAATATAATAATTTTCTGAAAACGGAGTCACATAATTTTAGAGTAATCAACAAATGTCGACATCTTAAGTTCTATTACTGTGCAAAAATATCGCAATCAGAAATGTTCAATGCAAACCTGTTGTAAACTAACTAGACTCAGCACATCCATTATAGCAGAGGGTGACATATAAAGAGAGACTAATGGATGTGATAGAGATTTTTATATACATTAAAAAGTTTAGTGGAGAATTACTGAATATGTCTTAACACTAAGTATCTACATAAAGCACTGGACGATGACGATGGTACGGAGAGTCACCGAGAGGACAGTCATTAAAAGTGTGGACTTACCGAACATTTTACCAAAACATTTTCTGTGATTCGCAATGCTTGGTACAATATTTCAATGAAAATGACATCCTAGCAAGTTCAATAGTGGAAAGATGAACGAAGTCACAACTTAGGCAAGGAGTATATTTGCAGTGATATCATTCTGCTTTTTTTGAGGAGAAGCATAACATTGAGTACGTTAAAGGGAATCTGTCAGCAGGTTTTGGTACCTCCTCTGAGAGGAACATAATGTAGGAAAAGAGACCCTGATTCCAATTAGAGTTTTTTTATATAGTTGAGACTGCCTACTCTACAGATTACAGTGTACATTGTCTATTGAGATTGAGCTGCTTTAAAGCACCGGAGGCGTAGTTGAACCAGGAGGCATGGAGTAGTTAGTCTGAAAATGATAATACCACGCTGATAAAACACTTACTGTATGGAAACAACAGCACACGGCCTTATAAGTGACACCCCCTGAAATCATTGTCTCAGCACTGTCATCAGATTACATAGCAAAAACATGCTGACAGATTCTCTTTAAGATCAAATCTTGAGTTAGGCTACGTTCACACGTACCGTAATTTCTCTTTTGTGCAGCGCTATTTTGCACAAGTGTCTTCACACATTGCCCTTTTGCAAATGTGATTTTCCAGAGCCCATTCTACAATATGGGCTATGGAAAAATGCAGCCCAAATGCGCAAAATTAATTGACATGGTCATTCTGTTTGCGAATGCTCTTTGCAATGAAAGTGCATCCGCAAAATTACGGACCACGTGAACAGATTTTTGCAAAATGCATTGCCATTGCTAGGAAGCAATATGGCACTGCATTTACACATCTGCTAAATAGCGCTGTGTAAATGTTGAAATACGTTACGTATGAACGTAGCCTTAGTGTCACTCACCAATGTTTCTAGGCTAATCTTAGTGTATTGGGGTCTAAAGCAAGGCCTCAATAGCTTAGCGTACACCCCAGCGGGTGCCCCAGTACAACAGTTCAGTTCACAGATGTCCTCGGAAAGGGCCAGAGCAGATACAGAATCTGAGATGTCAGGCAACAGATTTTTACTAAAAAATCTCATGAAACACAGGCACACAACATAAAAGTTACATTCCTTGGGACAATTTTTCAACAGAATTTAGTGCAGGCTGCTTCCGCCAAACCGCTGTCTTCAGGCTCTCTCCCTCTCTATTCAACACCTCAGTAGCAAATTGCAAACTCATGTAGTCCCTACTGGTCCAGCTCAGTCTCCCCCATGGGGATCCCAAAGAACATTTAGGACGACCGTTACAAAACGTTCTTTTACTACCAGCACTATGACGACCCATTTGCTCGAGTCTATGTTGATATCCACTGAACATGTACTGGAGGAGTCAGTTGGTTCCCAAGAAACCACCAAGGCAGAGGTCAAGTATCAATGCAGAAGAATATACACATCTGGGCCCACATCTCAGTTCCTATACCGAGGGTGACCCAAAGGGTGTGGCCAAATGAAATAGTGGGATTCTATGCCGCTACACCCCCCATAAGCCCAGGTCAAGCTGACATTCCTTGTTTTCTCCTCAGGGATTCTCCTGTCTAGGCATGTCTGAAGCCTAGTTTTATAGCTCCTACCCTCCACTAGCTACCCTAATGACACTTTGACTTTTACTGCTAGAGGAAACCCATAACGCCACCCTTAGTGGGTGTACTAGCTCACTCTCTAATTTAACCCTAGTTTACCTGGAGTACCAGGAAGCAGTAGCACAAACATACAAATTAATCTGTAACATGTCAAGACATATACACACATGTCCACAACATATCAATATATGCACAAAAGCACAGTATTCCTCAAGGTGGGGGTGACAGAGCCCTGGACCCCCTACAATGAGACTGATAGGCACTAGATATGAGTGAATCTGCCAAAATTTGAATTTGTCCGATTTGGTTGGGAAATGTATTTCACATTGAAATAAATTCTGCGTAAATTCAGTGTTTTACCCTCCTTCCCCAAAAAACACAAGGTCAATAGAATCCTCCATCAAGCTTCTTTTTATGACCAGCTGTAGAAATACACGTGTTAAAAAATATCTCAATATCAAGATTTGGGGCTTTTTTTCAACCTGATAGGTCATCAATTTGACTATGGATTATTGTTGTTTTTTTTATGTTTTCTAAACTAAAAAGGAAGAACAATTGTTTAAGAGAATTCTCCAATGTATTTAAAACTAGATCAAGCCTAAGTACTAATAACGAAAAACCTCATGGTTTGATTCCAGGTTGCATAATGCAGCTCCTGTATGAAAGTCTCAGCTGCTTGCAAACACGATTATGTGAGCAAATCAAATTACCGTATATACTCGTGTATAAGCCGACCTGTGTATAAGCCGACCCCCCTACTTTTGCCCCCAAAACCTGGGAAAACCTATTGATTTGTGTATAAGCCGTGGGTGGACCCCAGCACAGGTATACAGCCCTCAGCAGTGTGGTATACAGCAGCCCCAGAGGTATATACAGCAGCCCCAGTGGTAGTATACAGCAGCAGCCCCAGTGGTATATACATCAGCAGCCCCAGTAGTTAGTATACAGCAGCCCCACAGGTATATACAGCAGCCCCAGTGGTAGTATACAGCAGCCCCAGAGGTATATACAGCCCCAGTGGTAGTATATAGCAGCCCCACAGGTATATACAGCCCCAGTGGTAGTATCTAGCAGCCCCACAGGTATATACAGCCCCCGTGGTAGTATACAGCAGCCCCACAGGTATATACAGCCCTAGTGGTAGTATACAGCAGCCCCACAGGTATATACAGCCCCAGTGGTAGTATACAGCAGCCCCACAGGTATATACAGGCCCCCCATCTATATACAGGCCCCCCGCTGCAATCCTGTAAAGGAAGAGATTAGTATACTTATCCCCCGCTGCCGCTGTCCCGCCGCCATCACAATCCTCCGTCTTCTTCCAGCGTCTTCCGGCTTCTTCCGGCTTCCTCCTCGGTCGCGCAGGCAATGACGTCATTGCCTGCGACCATCAGAGGAAGCCGGAAGAAGACGGAAGACGCTGGAAGAAGACGGAGGATCGTGATGGTGGCGGGACAGCGGCAGTGGAGGGATAAGTATACTAATCTCTTTCTTTACAGGATTGCGGCGGGGGGGGGGCCTGTATATAGATGGGGGCACTGTATACTGTATACGTTGTATACAGTATACAGTGACTCGCGTATAAGCCGAGGGGGGGACTTTTCAGCCCAATTTTTGGGCTGAAAAACTCGGCTTATACGCGAGTATATACGGTACACTGGATTCTTAATAATTTTTAGAAAAATTAAGCATAATTTACTTTGCTAACATAATGAATTAGTCAAAAAATGTCTATAAAAAATATGGTAAAAAAAAGTTCAATCCTTCTTTAATGCAGCATGTTCTATATATGGAATTTCTTGCTGCTGTTTTCTCACCTTGGAAAATGTTTCGGCTAAAAAGTAAGCATTAATTGTTACAAAATAAATGCTATAGAAAGCCATTAACCTCTTAATGATTCTTCCAGCTTTGACCTTTGTGGCCAAAATTCATATTTCAAATCTGATGTATCACTTGATGTTGTAATCATTTTACAATTCTTGGACATAAGCCAGTGATTCTGAGATTGTTTTGTGATACATTGTACTTTATGTTAGTTTTAAGTTTAAATTGATATGTTTTGTGTTTATGAAAACATCTAAAATTTGATGTAAAATTAGAAATGATAAAAATTTGAATTGTTAAATCTTAGACTAGAAAGTCGTATGCCATTTGCAGAGCCCGTAAGATGCTAGAACAGAAGAAAACTGCTCTCAATAAACTCTTTAATTAGCGTAGTGACTATTTTGGACACTACGATATTTAAGGGAAATCAAGTATCACTTGATGGTGCAGAGTGAAAACTGAAAATCTACAATCCTAGCTACAGAAAAGACAAAAAAGGGCAACAGCCTATACCACTTCTGAGTATACGTACAATAAGGTACCATGTTATTTCATTACTTCATGGGGGAGGACTCTGCCCACTTAAGCCCCAACTTAGGCCTTCCACTGAAGCGGTTTGGTGAAGACTCAGGGTACCGTCACTCGCTTCAATTTAGTGAAGATATTGTTAGCGATCACATGCACACGCGATCGCTAACAATATCCGCTGGTGAGCTGTCACACAGGCAGACTCACCGGCGATGTGGACCAGCGAGATCGCTGGTAACCATGGTACACATCGGGTTACTAGGCGCCGCGGGCGCTTAGTAACCCGACGTTTACCATAGATACCATCTCCCAGCATAGGCTCTGCCGCTGGGAGATCGTTCATCGTGGTGTCAACACCACGAAGATGCGTATTGATCAAGCAATCTTGTTTCCACAAATCTGCGATCACACAATCAAGCGATTTTACATTGTAAAATCGCTTGATTACACGCAGCGATGCACAAACGATATCGCTTAAGCGATCAAAAAAGCAGATCGCTTAAGCGATATCGTTCAAGAAATTGAAGCGTGTGACGTGGCCATTAGTCTGCATGGCAACTCCATCGTGTGACTAGCTCCCTTTTCCTTTGAAAACTAAAGCAGGAGAGGGCATATCCATGACACTACTGCAGGGGAAGGTTGCAGTTGGAGCCTAAAGGTACCTGACACGCTGCAATGTCGTTAAAATATC
This sequence comes from Allobates femoralis, assembly GCA_033576535.1. NCBI lineage: Eukaryota > Metazoa > Chordata > Amphibia > Anura > Aromobatidae > Allobates > Allobates femoralis. The sequence goes on from JARQOC010000012.1 coordinate 61,911,397, forward strand.
ACCGACGATCTTGGTTATTAGGACATCTTTTTGACATCGTTGGTGAGATGTCACACATATAGATATCGTGGAAAACGCACCAGCGATGTGGCGAGCAGCTATCGTTCGCACAACCCAGCGAACGATACTTGCTCACTGATGTGAATGGGCGAAGTCGTTCACTACATCGTTATCATGGTGTCACACAGAGCGATGCAGCAGTTTGGCTGATCGTTTGATTTGAGAACATGTTCTCAAATCTGCGATTAACGATCCAACGACTTATCGTAGTCGTATTACAGTGTTACATGCAACAACATCCTAACAATGTTCTTTGAGCGACTCCAAACCAGTGACATTTGAGCGATATCATTCACAATATCGTACGTGTAACGGGGCCTTAAGTGAGTAGCCGGATTAGTGGATCCCCCCGGTGAAGTAAGTGAAATGACATTGTATCTTTTTTTACACACATACTCAGAAATGATGTCGTCTGGGGATCCTTTTTGTCTTTTCTGTAGCTGTGTTCTGATCATGGTGTCTGTACACAGGGCATACGGTATGGTATGGAAGTTGCAGGCCAACTCAATGTACTAGAAGCTTTATATGTTATGTTAATGGTCTTCTGCCACTCACAAAGGGAAAGTGTAAGGGAGCCTGTTAATTAGAAAATAAATTAAAATAACCTCTCATAGTGTCTATGGGAAACATCGCCACTGTATCAACAGAAAGAGACAGAAAGCAAAATGTGGTTTCTGGAGGAAGAGTTTAAGGGAATAGGTCAGGTGAGTTATGTCATAGTTGCAAAATAAAAAGGTCTGGTCGAATATATGGGAGTAGGTGCCAGAATCAGTTTCAGGAAGGTTGTGTGGCATAAATGTGAGCTTATAGCCTCATCACCTCAGAAAGGCCCAAGAGTGGTTAGCTCCTGGTGAGGGCCAGAGATATACCAGAGTTAAGTGGAAGACCCTTACCACGACCAGTAAGAAGCTCATGACCACAGTCAGTGGAAATCCACACCCCTTGCCAATGGAAGCCCGTGACCCACCCAGTAGAAGCATATAACCCGCACTAGAGTAAGCCTGTGACTCACGCTAGTTGAAGTCCGTGACATGCAGAAGTAGAAGCCTGTGAAGAGAATATGCTGGTCAAGTGCCGAAGACAAAGATAATAGAAAATTCTGGCACTCACTATAGTGGCAAATTAATTACTACTTTATTACCTTCTTCTTTTTCCACATGCAGCACGCTAATGTGGGTGGGGTGCTGATCATTTTGTGCATTTTGAAGTACCAAAAACCAGACTACGCCAGTCAACTACCTAAGTCTAGACTATGAAGACCAAATACCAACTCCAGTGCGACTGATGGATGAACACCACTAATAGACGATCTGAGTGAGCATTGAGTGAGGACTATGGCAGCGCTTCACAGCACAAAGGAGACTAACCAGTATCGAATGGGAAGATGCCATCCCCTTGGACATGCAGCCTAGTGAGTTAAATTTCTGACCTCTTAGTCTTGTTATCTATCACTCTTCTACCTCTCTACCCAGAGTCAGTGTTATTAGAAAGCCAACCTGAGAAACAATTGCAGCACACCACATATTCTTTTGCAGTTTATAACATGCACCGATACTTCCCTGCCTTGTATAATGTAAAATCTTTATGAAAAAAATGTAAACAAATCATATGCAGGCTACCTGAGAAACATTTTTGTACATCTATATTACTCTCTCTTTAGGTACCACCTAACATGTGAGCCTCTCAGAAGTTACTGTCAGTCCTGAAGATCAGGCAATGCAGCCTGTTTAGTAATTAACATTATCATTAGGGGTGGAATTCCCCCAGTTCTCTCCACTTCGGCTCGAATAGTTGCTCATATTTTTATTTTATGTTATTACAAAAAAGCAGCCATATGTGACATATGGGAACCAGGATGGGGAATTATATGGGGACCAGGATGGAGGGTTATATGGGAACCAGGTTGGATTACATATGGAGACCAGGATGGGAGATTATATGGGAACCAGTATAGGGGATTATAAAGGGATCAGGATGGAGGATTATATGGGGGCCAGGATGGATGACATATGGGAACCAAAATGGGGGATTATATGGGGACCAGGTTGGATTACATTTGGGGACCAGAATGGGAGATTATATGAGTACCAGGATGGGGGATTATTTGGTGACCAGGATAGAGGATTATATGGGGACCAGGATGGATGACACATGGGGACTAGAATGGACTGCATATGGGGACCAGGATGGGGGATTTAATGGGGACCAGGATAGATTACATATGGTGACAAGGATGGGGAACATATATGGACCAGGATGAGAGATTATATGGGGACCAGAATGGATGACATGTGGGGACCAGGATGGAGGATTATATGGGGAGCAGGATAGATTACATATGAAGACAAGGATGGGGAACATATGGGGACCAGGATGGGAGATTATATGGGGACAAGAATGGATGACGAATGGGGACCAGAATGGGAAATTATATGGGGACCAGGTTGGTTGACATATGGGGACCAGGATGGAGAACATATGAGGACCAGGATGGATTATATAAGGGGTCCAGGATGGGAGATGATATTGCAACTAGGATGGATTACATATGGGGACCAGGATGGGGGATTATATAGAGACCAGGATGGGGGATTATTTGAGGACCAAGATGGAGGACATATGAGGAGCATGATTGAGATTATATGGGAACCAGAATGGATGACATATATTATATACAGAGCTCCTGAGTATACTGTCGCTGGTGATCACTGCATTACAAGGCTGTAAAAAGCTGACTCTGAGGAGTAAGGCCCCTTTAATGAAAGAGCTTATCAATCATCCTTAAGGGGTTAAAATGTTTGTACGTTTTCTTTTTTTCTACAAGAATTCAAAATTGCCCTCAAAACCATTGTATGAATGAATAATTAGGAAAAATTTACTCATTTTCTGTTCTTTCGGGGGGTGGGGAGAGGGCACAGAGCTCAAGGATTTACACTCCGGTTGCATCTTTCATTAATATCCTGTCTACTCCAAATGTTGAACCCAACTGACATTTTTCCTTTTTTATCCATACTTTATGACTATGTAACTAGGATACTCACTCATTCATTTGCCCAAAAACAAAGTTATCGTACTTGTTCTACTATGTTTTCGATAGAAGATTATATTTTCTCTATTGCGTAACATTTTTACACTATAACCTATCACCTGCTCTAAATTATAACGGATATTTCATGCCTAACACCGTCAAGAAGTGTTGAATGAACTTGTAATTTGAAAAGAAATGATTTAATTTAATCAAAGTTAACTGTGATATCGTTATTATAATGGGTTTCATCTGCCTCAAACTTTATTATGCTCTTTCCCCGTGTGGACGGTGTTAGACGCCGGTGCCGGCAGAGTACACATCATGTGTCGCGTATCGGATTTGTCAGAAGAATTAGATTCTGTTTTATAACAAAATTGTTCTTTGTTGTTTTCATTCTAAGCGATGTTAGCGTAATGTTTCTATAAAATTATAATCTGTAGATTCCAAGTAAACTTTATTAGAGGATCACGTTCACTCACAACCATCGCCTAGAATATTCATTTGTAGCACATCTATACTGCCATAGAAATAAAGTAAGCTTTTGTATGTACAGAATTGCTAATTGGGTAAAAGTACTTGATTAACATGAGCGGATTTCTTCCAAATCTCCTTAGCTAATGTTTGATTTTTAGATCCAAACAGCAATGCCAGGAATTCCCCATACGCGAGTAATGGAATGGAGAGGTGGAAGGTGTCATGATGAACACTCCGTCAGGCGGACAATCTCTGCAGTGCTCATTTTGTCCATGCTCCTCACGTTTCATACCAGTTACACAGGGACTCGGAGATTTGTAATTGTGCTGCCGACTCCTGAAAGCTCCCAGCATCTGTGCAGAGGCAGTTTGTTGGCATAGGGAGGGAGGGATGAGTTTATGGCACTCATAGCATCAGGGGGATAAGGGAGCCATTGGAAGACTGGGAATAATGCGGAGAAGATGCAGAGATTGGGAGTAGGAACACGTACAAAGAAGTTGGTTTATGGCACAGTTATTTGCTCTGTGTTTGTAGAAATTCTCAGCAAGCGCTGACTTTTAATGCTATTGCTGCAAGCGACAGAAGCAAAAAAAAGTCTATGAGGCGAAATGCCAAGTTGAGCTGATGATATCACTAAAGGTGCCGTTACATGCTTCAATGTCGTTAAGATATCACCAACGATCTCACGGGAGTGCGGTCGTTAGGACATCGGTGACATGTCACACGTCTAGATATCGTGAACGACGCACCAACGATCTAGCGAGCAGCTATCGTTCTCACAACCCAGGAACGATACTTGTTCCCTGTTGTGAATAGGCTAAGTTGTTAACGACATCGTTATCGCGGTGTCACACACAACGATGCAGCAGGTTGGCTGAATGATGATCGTCTGATTTGAGAACATGTTTTCAAATCTGCGATAGTGATCCAACGATTAATTGTAGTCGTATCTTGGTGTAACGCGCAACGACATCCTAACGATGTCGTTTGAACGACTCCAAACCCGTGATGTTTGAGCGATATCGTTCACAATCTCGTACCATGTAACGGGGCCTTTAGAATCCTGCAAGAAGCCAAAATCAAGATTTAGGAATCAACCACCAATCTGGAAGTCTGAAGAAAAGCATGAAACATATCAAGATTTCTATATAATATCTGTGTGTGTTGATCACTTGTGGTCACGATTAGAAAAGCCCCACGTGCCAGAGAAATATATGGGCTCTTTGCAGCCCAAGACTTCATCAGAATACTTAATTCCACCTGCTTTGGAGGTAGAAATTGGCACCCCTAACCCTTGGGCCCCTGTATGGCTGCACAGGTTGCACCAATGATATGCCCACCCTTGGTGCTGAGTAAGTATATATACGCCTTGAAACAGAATTCATACCCCATTTACTTTTTAACATTTTTTTCACATTAAACCCACATAATTAAGTGTATTTTATTGAGATTTTATGTGATAAACCAACACTAAGTAGCAAAACATTTGTGAAGTATAAAGGAAATGATACATCATTTTCCAAATATCTTAAAAGCATAACCCTGAAAATTATGACAAGCAATTGCATTTAGCCACCCATAGTCTTATACCCCGAAATCAAGTTCTAATTTACCAATTGTCCACAGAAGTCACATAGTTAGTAATCTAAGTCCACCTTTGTGTAATTTATCCTCAGTATAACCACAACTCTTCTGTGAAGGCCTCAGACGTTTGTTTAAGAACATTAAAGATCAAACAGCATCATGAAAACCACTGAACACACCAGACAGGTCAGGGAAAATATTGTGAAGAAAAGTAAAGCATGATATCATGATATCTGAAATGTGTAAAGGTAAAGTAGAGGATCTGGCATGTGCTCTATATATGACATTTTAATTGAATAAAAGAAAGTGAATTTTGTGAAACTGGACTTAGAATTTATTTCATTCCTGCACGTTAGCAGAAGAGAATCCGTGCGTCAAACAAGACTTGCATCTATGAGAAGAGCTGGACTTTTTCGCTATTAAAAACAAATAGCCCAAGCTCTGAACATCTCATGGAGCACAGTTCATTCCATCATCTTAAAATGTAAGGAGTATGGCACAACTACAAACCTACCAAAACATGGCCGTCTACCTAAGCTGAAATCCCAAGCAAGAAGAGCACTAATTAGAGAAGCAGACGAGAGACCAGTAGTCACTCTGGAGAAAAGATCCACAGCTCAGGTGGGAGAATCTGTCACAGGACAACTATTGGTTGTATACTCCAGAAACCTGGCTTTTATGCAAGAACAGCATGTTGTTAAAGAAATGCATAAGAAGTCCGATTTTCAGTTTGATAAACATAAAGGACATATGTAGAATTTGGAGGAAGTTTCTCTGGTCAGATGAGACCAAACTAGAACTTTTTGGTCTAAATGCAAAAAGTTATGTGTGGTTGAAAACTGACACTGCACATTCCCCTGAAAACACCTTTCCCACTGTCACACATGGTGGCAGCATTGTTTCTGTAGAGGCTGTTTTCTGGCAGGGCCAGGGAAGCTGGACAAAGTTGATAGTTTTTCCTTCAGGATTACTCTGTATTTATCTCCATCCTTCTTCCTGTAAGGGTACCTTTACACGCCGCTACTGGCGGGTGGCTACAACCAGCTACTTCACGTGCACGAGCATGCACAAACGGTTGCAAACGGTACCCGCACCACCTTTACATGCCGCAACAAGGTGCGCTACAGTAGGTTACATCTATCTCTAGATACACCGCCGGGTGTCTCAAGTTACCTTCTGCCGAGCACCTTACCTCATTTACACACCGCTACAACAAGCTAATATGGGCGGACCTGGTGCAGCAGGGACAACACATAGGCGTGCCACAATTGTGGATTACGAGACGTCCGTACGGTGATAGGACAAAGGAATAACATCATGATTGGCCAGCCAGCGCAGGAGGCTGATTAATACATGACGCTCGAGCAATTGTGTAGTGTGACTGTTCAGCTCCTTAAATATGCCTACTTATGCAGTGACTACCAATCGTAATGCAGGAGCTTCCTCCAATAATCGCTGATGCGGTAACCCGGAGCCTGTGTCACGCCCCAGCTACAGACCAGGTACATAGCCTGGTGTCCAGACATCCCTTCTGTTGCTTCTTTACACGCCGATACAGGTCGCTACAATCACCTGGGTAGCTACCTGTTTCAGGGCAGTGCTCTGAAACAGGTGCCGCTACTGCCGGGTGGCTACAACCGTCTTCACACGCCGCTACCACGGGGTGAATTGCCGGTGCAAGATACATTTCTCGCATGTATCTGGTTGTAGCCACCCGCCAGTAGCGGCGTGTAAAGGTACCCTTAGTGATTGTGAAAAACTTGAGACTAGGGCATAGGATACCTTTTCAGCAGGACAACCACCCTAAATACTACCAGAGCTACAATGTATGGCTAATATAACATATTTTTATTGTGTGTGAATTGCTTAGTTACAGTCCAGACCTAAACCCTTTGGAGAATCTGTGACAAAACTATCACAGAAGCCTCCATCCAATCTCAGTAAGCTAGAGATATTCTGCCAGGAAAAATGGGCAAAAATGTCACCTCTATATGTGTAAAGCTAGTAGAGACATTGCCATGGGTGTATCAGGAAGAGGCTATTGGGGCTACTCACAGAAGGTTGCAGCATCTGACCAAACAGTCAAAATCCTGAATTTTTGTTATTCTGTCCCATTAAGTTGTATTTCTGTGCTTTGGTGATAGCTGGAGGTCACTAGGCCCCAGCAAGTCTCTTACCTGCCAACCTTTCAGCTGTCTCTATTTATACCCTTTGGCTCCCATGATGCATTGCTGGTGATATGGTGATGTGTTTGGAGGTAGTGTTGCTCCCAATCTTTTCAGTGCGTCGTGGATTTCTGGTATAGTTTGATGTCTTTCTCTTCATTTAGCTAAATGTTCCTAACTTTCCCCCTTGTTCAGGGATTTAGGTTAGGAACCCGGTCAAAGGAGACACACCTGGGCGGTTTATCAATATTGACATATTTATAAAGCTAAGTGTCTCAATTTTTAATTTTTTGCTTTACTGAAATATTTCTGTATTTTAATTGTCATAGCAGAGTGCTGCTTTTTTTTACTATTGTAAGATATAGTGTTTGCTTAGGTGACTTGGAGGGGTGAGGTAAATACAGTACTTTTTATGCATTCCCTGGTGAAAACTTGTTAGAAATGAGAATATAGCTCTTGTAACCAAGAGTCTCATGCTCCCGCTGAGCTCAGTCATGTCACCTGCTCATTTTCATGCCATGCACTTGATTTGCTGGTTCTGCCTTTCAGTCGGGGGTACCTAACAACCAGGCACGCTTAGTTCTACTCATAGTCGCCAGCATCTCTCAGATGGCTACATATATGCTTACTTTAAACATCTACAAATATATTGAGGAGTAAAAGGAGATCAACATTTTCTGGCTGAGCAAAAAAAAAAAAAGTAGTTGTTCCACCTCGTTGGTAGTATTTATTAGTAATTTTATTTCATGTTCCAAGTTCGTACCAAACTTTAAAAAAAAAATTAAAATTGACTAAACACAGAGGTCAATGCACTAGTGTGGGATTTAAATAGACAATTAAGGAAGGTCAATATTCAAAGACATGCCCTAATGTGCAAGAATGAGGTGTAGTATGCATAAAGGTATATGTGGTGCCTCTGTGGTTCGGTCCCACAGTGGTGCTACACCTATTCAACAGGTGAGCATCATGCTTCCACGTAAGATGGGAAAGCCCTGCTGAGACCACCACCACACACTCAACACTATCCAAGCTCTAGGCCAGGGAGATGCTGGGCATTAGAGGCTCGCCAATAGAGCAGTCCTCATCTGCTGGCTGGTGGGAGGAGTTAATCAATGGGGTGAGATTAGGAGAGAATTGAAGTTAGTGAGAGAGGGAGGAAGGAGCAACATCAAGGCAAGATGGAGTAAGTTCTATGAAAGAAAGGCGGCTGGGGAGAGAGCAGGACTCATGCAATAGGGTCGGCTGCTAATCTCCAGGCCTGAGGACCCAATCTGCAGCTGACTGGATGGTAAAGCAGAGGAATGAGCTGCACAGGGGCACCAGCTCCAATTCGGTCTGGGAATCCTCAGGACCAGCCGAGAAACCGGAGGTGGTCGCCAAGGTGGACTCTCCCAAGCGAACAAGCTGCAGAGGGTCAAGAGGATATACAAGGCAGTCACTCGCAGGACCCGTAGTCACCTGCTTTGGGATTTCTAACCACCAGGGTACTAGAAAGGAAAGGAGTAGCAAAGTGTCAGAAATTAACGGGCAGGAAGGAAAGGCTTATACTCCATGTCTTAGTGAGATGGACCTGGACTACTTGTGAGCTGGGTAAGCTGCAAACTTGGAGAATACTGTACCCCGACTGTGTTGTCTCTGCACTAAACTGCAATTAAAGGTGAATGTTAAGAACTGCAAACGTCCTGTATTTTCTACTCCTTCCTGCGCCTTCCTGCCCCCTCAACTACAATCACCATCATCTACATCACCACTTTCACTGCACCCAAGGAGCCAGCTCCATCTGATGGAAGTGCTCCATCAAGATGCCACAACACCTATCCCCATTAAAAGCAGCGCTGGTCCAACCTGACCAGACACGTCAGATTGCGTCACTACAAACCCTTTTCCCCTTTAACTTTTCCCCTTCAACATGCTTGGTAAGGGCCACAGCTTCTAGGGAGGCCACAGTGAACCAAAGATTGATGCCCCACAACGTCCGAGTACTCCGACCCTTGCAACCGATGCATATGCGCTCACGGACCAGAGGAGCTGCGCCTTGGACGCAGCTCCTCTGGACCTGCGGGATCCCGCTAGTGGCCGCAGAGAGACCCAGCCTTCTCCCTGCATGCACCCGATGGCAGCCACTTCCAACTCCGCAACATGAAATGAACATGCTGCTGAGTAGCCGCATGCCGGCAACCTGCACCACAGCTGTCAAAACACTCTGGTCGGGTGAAGCCTAATGAGGATTGGATTTCTTGAAATCCTATCCAATATGCTTTCACTTCACAGCATTTTGGACACAGCGGCAAGATGCTCCGTCCAAAACACTGTGTTCATTGATTGTGTGCACACACCCTAAGAGGCAATAATAACATAGAATATAAAGGAAAAAAATAGATAATAATACATAAATACAAGATATATAATTATTGTGTATGATATAATGAAAAGACAAAATGCACAACACATCTATTATATAATCACGAATGGGATTTTTGCCCCTTTTGAGTCCGCTCACGCTGCGAGTCAATGTCGTCATGTGGATACGTCCGAAGCATTGGCCGCGCAGCGGCCATTGCAAGCAGTTCTATGGCGACTCGCTATGCCCGCGCAGCGGGCATGGCGAGTCGCCTTAGCAGCACGAAGCATTGGCCGCGAAGCGGCCATTGCGAGTCAGATGTAGCTTGTAGCGCCAATATAGCCCGTAGTAGCGGCGTGTGAAGACGGGACGCGACAGCCGGCTATAGATACATCTGTTTCCGAGCACTGCCCAATAACAGATGGCTACAAAGCCGATTGTAGCGAGCTGTATCGGCGTGTAAAGAAGGAACAGTAGGGTTGTTCCTACACCATGCTATGCTCAGCGATCATTGGAGGAAGCTCCTGCGTTGCGATTGGTTGTCGCCGCACAGGGCACAGGGCGGCATATTTAAGGAGCTGACGAGTCACACTACACAATTGCTCGAGCGTCAAGTATTAATCAGCCTCCTGCGATTCCTGGCCAATCATGGTATTATTGCTTTGTCCTATCAGCGTACGGACGTCTCGTAATCCACAATTGTAGCACGCCTATGTGCTGTCCCTGCTGCACCAGGTACGCCCATAGTAGCTGGTTGTAGCGGTGTGTAAATGAGCTACAGATGGCTACTTGAGACACCCAGCGATGTATCTAGCTGTAGATGTAGCGTAGCGTAGCGCACCTTGTGGCGCGTGTAAAGGAGGTGCGTTTACCGTTTGTGCGTGCTCGTGCACGTGAAGTAGCGGATTGTATCCATCCTGTTGTAGCGGCGTGTAAAGGTACCTTTAGTGACAAAATAGATTGTAAGGAGGCAAAATCAGGACAATCATTGCTGGTGCTCTAATGATAAAACAAAATTAAATTTAAAAATATATTATGGAATGGGAGTGAATTCCTCAGTTCTTGGAGTGGGGAAATAGTATTTAAGTTAAGTGTGCAGTAGTGAGTAATATTACAGAGCCATCAAGGAGAAAGTTGTTTGAAAGTCTTGTAGGGTTGTACAAGTGTGAAAAGTGTCCATGTCCTTGAAGGGTTGTAGAAGAACTCGGTGTTCAGATATGATAAATATTGGAATAAGTACCTAACTACTCCCAAGGTGCACTGTATTAATAAGCAGCACTAATGGTACAGATAAATATTCAAAATAAAATCTGAGATTTAGAAAAAAAATATGCATAGGCAGTAAAAGTCAGGTAGTTGCTACCTACCTGCCGTTTGTACATGTATCGATTATTGTTGACTATGAACAATCTAAGCGGGGTTCTGCATCTTCCACTGATGTTGCGTCGACAGAACAGCAGGTTCTTTTCCCTGTTGATGGGCGCCATAGCCAACATTATGCTTATTGACGGCCGGCTCCCCTAGTTAGATAGCAGCGAGCCAAGAATAACTGCGGCACTCCAGGGGCGGACCTACGGTGGTGCAGCTGGTTTAGCTGCACCAGGGCCTCGACCAGCTAGGGGGCCCCTCAAGCCTGCAGGGGGGCCCCCAGCCAACCCCCATGTCTCTGTGTCAGAGGAGAGGGGGTTAACTGAGGGAAGCTTCATGCTTCCCTCGGCTGATCCCGCCCCTCCTCTCCTCCTCTGCTGCCCCTGCTCCCAGGACTGCGCGGTCCGGCGCAGGTAGGAGGTGCAGCAGCTATAGCACCTCCCCCCGCTCTTCGCCTACATCCACCAGCACCCCCCTCCGCTCCTCACCATCAGCTGCTGCACCAGGGCCCTTCGGGCACAAGGTCCGCTACTACGACACTCAATGTCAATGTACACAGGTGCGACGCCAAACACAATACTTACAATAGTAGAAAAAGCGGCACTCTGCTATGGCAATTGGGATATTGAAATATTTAAGTTAAGCAAAATAATGCAAAAAACTGAGACACGTAGCTTTCTAAATATGGCCATATCGATAAACCACCCAGTCGCCACAATGAGGAATTATGGATATACCGTACATTTTAAAAAGGAAAAACTAACAAGAAGAAAATATTAATGACGTGTTAAAAAAAATATATTTGAAAAAGTATTTTACAAATTAAAAATTGCCATGATGTTGTTGTTCGTTGAGAATATTTAAATGAGCTGCGTCATATTATCAAAAAACAATTCATATTTGCTCTCCAAAGGAACAGACAGTGTTTGAACTTTGTGGTTTAGCAGATATCAGAGAATAGCATTAAACCAATCTCTAATAGGTTGCTCTCTGCAATCATTTTACCACTAACACTTAAAGTGAATTTGTCATATCCCTTTTTAATTTTAACCCCGCCAATGTTATTTAGATAATGCACTGGGCATCACTAATCTGGTTTGTACCTGCACAAACTGTCATCGGGGTGGTGCTTCAGCTGGTAACAGTCACATTAATCCACTGCAGTCATTAAAATGTAGTCATGCCCCCTACATTGTAATATATTCACATCACTAAGTGCAGAAATATACTTGCTGGGAAAGAACCTGTGGTGATGTCACAGCCATGTCACAATAATGGGCGGAACAAAAGGTCTTTGACTTGAGACCTGCTTAGCTCTGCCCACTACAGTCACAAAGATGTGACATCACCCAAAGGTCCTTAAGCACCAGCAAAACCTTCAGGGTACCTTTACATGCCGCTACTGGAGGATGGATACAACCTGCTACTTCACGTGCACGAGCACGCCCAAACGGTTACAAACGGGAAACGCACCACCTTTACACGCCGCCACAAGGTGCGCTACGCTACGCTACATCTACAGCTAGATACATCGCCGGGTGTCTCAAGTAGCCATCTGTAGCTCATTGTACCTCATTTACACACCGCTACAACAAGCTAATATGGGCGGACCTGGTGCAGCAGGGACAGCACATAGGCATGCCACAATTGTGGAGTACGAGACTTCCGTATGCTGATAGGACTAAGCAATAACATCATGATTGGCCAGGCAGCGCAGGAGGCTGTTTAATACATGACGCTCGAGCAATTGTGTAGTGTGACTGGTCAGCTCCTTAAATATGCCTCCCTATGCAGCGACTACCAATTGTAATGCAGGAGCTTCCTCCAATGATCGCTGAAGGGGCACGGTAACCGGGAGCCTGTGTCATGCCCCAGCTACATACCAGGTACATCGCCTGGTGTAGAAACAACCCTTCTGTAGCCTCTTTACACGCCGATACAGGTCGCTGCAATCGGCTTTGTAGCCATCTGTTTTCGAGCAGTGCTCGGAAACAGATTTATCTGTTGCGGGCTGTCACATCCCGTCTTCACACGCCGCTACTACGGGCTATATTGGCGCTACAAGCTACATTTGTAGCCTGTAGCGGGTTGTATCCATCCTGTTGTAGCGGCGTGTAAAGGGCCCTTCAGTGATTGATGTTAATATATTACACCGCAGGAGGCTTTACTAAGTTTAACCAACTGCATGACTGAAGTGGATTGACGTGAGTGATTCCAGTGAAGCACCATCCTGATGACTGTTCGTGCAGGTACCTAATGCAAACATCTAAGCATGAAAAGTCCTTTTTTATGATAAATACATGGATTTGTTTTGTGTAAACCAGGTTAGTGATACTCAGTGCATAATCTAAATAACATTGGGTGGTTTAAAAACGAAAAAGACATCACAGGTTCCCTTTATGGAAAGTGTGCCCTATTAAAAAAAGGCAGGAACCAGTAAATCACTAGCTCATAGGACCCTTCTTTTGGACCCAGGCCTCCAGTTTAGTTCTTTTTGTTGTTTTATAAGGGATTAATCAGGGAACATAAATATGTTCAGAGGTAAAGTTGTAAGGTGTGATCTGGTATACAACCTTTAAAACCTATTAACAGTTTTTAATACCATATGACAGAAGATTACCCAAATATATGCATAAAAAATTCAAGAAAAACTAAAATATGGAGGCAGAAAAAGGGAAAAGGGAAAAGATCCACCAATGCCTTCTGTTCAATTTTTTAGAATTTTCCAGAGACTTTATAAATGTCAGATGTGTTTGATGTGTCAGATGTGTTCAGAAATATTTTACTATTTTTCTTGGCATCTATCATTCTTCTGCTTCTCTACTCAGAGATAGATTGTAACCAGAAAGCCAACCCAAGAAACCAATTGCAACAACCCATATATTGATTTGGATTTTATAACACATGCCAATTCTTATACCTGCAATGTACCATATATTTTACCATCATTGTGAATATACTTTAAACAAATCATAGCCAATAGCATCAGGGTAAGGTTTGGGGGCATTCACCCTAGTCAGCCCTGTTAGACCATACCTCATAGTGGAGAGTATCACACCCTTGGTTTGTGGTATCCCATTCGGCGTTGAGTATCCCTGAAAATTCCTATTACTCCTCTACCGTAAGTAGAAACTTGTGATACACCAATAAGTGATATCAAAATCAAGAAAGGTATCTGGTACCATCCTCAAACACTATAGGTAATGAAGTCTTGGATGCAGTATCTTTTTGTCCTGTTATTGTCTTATACACACTGCATTATATATACATATCTCCTTTATGTAATGTCACTGTTGGTCACTGTATTATACTGACACTATATAGAGATCTCCTGTGTATAATGTCACTACTGATGATATTAGTGTTATTAGTATTAGGGTTTGTAATAACGATCAGTTTTGTAGTATGTAGTCACTCTGTGGTGGTATTATATGGTCTGGTCATGGTGAGGTGGAATTTCTCCTTTGTATATACCGTATATACTCGTGTATAAGCCGAGTTTTTCAGCACAAAAAATGTGCTGAAAAGTCCCCCCTCGGCTTATACACGAGTCATACAGTAGCCCCATAGGTATACAGCCCCCCCATGGTATCCAGGGCCCCCCTTGCTGCTGCACACCTGTAAAGTAAGATGTCAGTATACTTATCGCTGTCGCTGCCACCACTGCCGCTGCTCGGTCACCGCGCTCCTCCGGGTCTTCATGCTTCTTTCTCCGGCGCACAGGAAATGACGTCATTGTTCGTGCGCCGGAGGAGGAAGCATGAAGACCCGGAGGAGCACGGTGACCGAGCAGCGGCAGCGGTGGCGGCAGCAGCGACAGCGATAAGTATACTGACATCTTACTTTACAGGTGTGCAGCAGCAAGGGGGGCCCTGGATACCACGGGGGGGCTGTATACAGCTGGGGCTGCTGTATACAGCTGGGGCCCTGTATACCACTGATGGGGGGGAGGGCTGTATACAGCTGGGGCTGCTGTATACAGCTGGGGCCCTGTATACCACTTATGGGGGGGAAAGGCTGTATACAGATGGGGCTGCTGTATACTGCTGGGGCCCTGTATACCACTGATGGGGCGAAGGCTGTATACAGATGGGGCTGCTGTATATAGCTGGGGCCCTGTATACCACTGATGGGGGGGAGGGCTGTATACAGCTGGGGCTGCTGTATACAGCTGGGGCCCTGTATACCACTGATGGGGGGGGAAGGCTGTATACAGATGGGGCTGCTGTATACTGCTGGGGCCCTGTATACCACTGATGGGGGGGAAGGCTGTATACAGATGGGGCTGCTGTATACAGCTGGGGCCCTGTATACCACTGATGGGGAGGGCTGTATACAGCTGGGGCTGCTGTATATACTGCTGGGGCCTGTATATACCACTGGGGAGGCTGCTGTATACTACCACTGGGGAGGCCTGTGTACCACTGGGGGGGCCTGTATACCACACTGCTGGGGGCTGTATACCTGTGCTGGGGTCCACCCTCAGCTTATACACGAGTCAATAGGTTTTCCCAGGTTTTGGGGGCAAAAGTAGGGGGGTCAGCTTATACACGGGTCGGCTTATACACGAATATATACGGTAGTACTATTTGAACATTATCTTGTGGTAATATGTGGTCTTGCCAAGGTATGGCAGTATTGCTCCCATATACGTGGTATTACTCAATCAGTATGTGGTGGTAATATACTGTATGTTCTGGCCATGGTGTGGTGGTATTCCTCCATTTTATGTAGCATTCATTCACTATGTATTGGTACATCCAAGGTCATGTTCCTGCCTTTGATGCAGGTTTTCGCTACAAATTAGCTGATATGATCAGCCATCATGTGTCTCTAACAAGAGTGGGTAGATCAGAGATCTGCTCGCCACTGTTAACCAGTTATATTTTGATATTAACATACGCCGGCTGAGAGTGCACCATTCACAGCTCCCGGTGGCAGTCCCATGATATGATCACGAGGCACCGATGGGTTATCCCTGTATCTGTCATAACGAACTTCCTGCGAACGCTTGAGCATCATGATTTTAGCTGTACAGAGCAGTGCTGATGCACTGATCAGTTCTTCACAAGTGATTGGATGATTGCAGCTTAAATACCCTAATGGTACCTTTACACGCAGCAACATTTCTAGGGTGTCAACAGGTAACTTACTGGCTGCAGTGAAATCATGGAGACATGGTTCTATCTTGTTGCTGTGTACAAATGAAATCATGTCTCCATGATTTCACTGCAGCCAGTAAGTTACCTGTTGACACCCTAGAAATGTTGCCGCGTGTAAAGGTACCATAAGAGTACCCTTTGAATACTGTAGAAAGTGAGAAGAAAAAGTTTTAAAATGAAAAAATAAAGAAAAAGTTCAAATTACCCCTCTTTTGCCCCATTGAAAATAAACCAAAAATAAGAAAATCCATATATTTGGAATCGCTGCATTCAGAAATGACCAATCAATCAAAATGTAAAATGAATTAATACGATTATTAAACATTACAGAAAAAAAAGTAAAAAACTTTGGCCACTGCAACACCCATCAGAGCCGTGGGGTACTCGGGACCAGGCTGGTCAGTCCCTTGGGGATCACGGTGGCGGTGACCCATCTCCGTGACCCTGGGCGTGCAATACAGGGGTTATTTACAGGGGATAATTTGTGATGCCACTTGTAGTATTCAGCCAGGGATGCAGTTTCAGACCGCTGGGGCACTCATGGGCCTTCCCAGGTTGCTCTTCTGTGCTGGCTAATCGCTTCTCCTGCCCTGCACCGTCGTCCCAGGCTGATGGCTGTGGGCCTTGTCGGGCGACTGCAAATAGGCCATCAAAATGATATGCCAGTACAATCCCTTTTAATGCTATAGATCTATTTTAGGCCTCCTTCAAACATTTGTCTTTAAACATGTAAGTGAAAAAATGCTACTAGTGACATCAGTGTGTAGATCAATGACATCCATGTGTCCGTTTTTTCCATCAGTGTCATCAGTTTTTTTCACTGACAGCTATATAAATAATTTACAAACCTTCTCTTTTACTTTCAATGTTTAAAATGTACAGCCCACAGATTGTACACTGATGCTATCCGTGGGCTGTATGTGCTTTCCAGGGACCCATACACTTGTTTGGCTGTTCGCACCCATGCTGCCGGTAAAAATCAAACATGTCTCCGTGTGTGTAGGCACATTCAAATGGTTTGTGTAAATCCATGGACACGTGAAGATTTCCATACATTATAATGGTGCCTGTGAAAAGGATGGGTACAACACGACAGGTTGCAACTTCTAGTGAAAAGGTGTTTTCCCCTGAAGGCAGAAGATGTCCCAGAGAAGTAGACAGTGGTTCCGTGTGGAAAGTGTTTCAAGGACGGACAAAGGAATAAGAGAGCTGTGACTCAACAGAGGATTGTAAAAGGAAAATCTGATAACAGAAGGGACATTTTGCGCCAAGAGTGTCGAGAGAGGAGACCTAGGGTAATTGTCATGCCGTCACTCCCCCAAGAGAAAGTGTTCGTTCTCTGTGAACCAACTACTAGTCCCACCTGTGAAGGTATTAAGCTTGATCCTGGTGTATCACTTGTCTGGCCTCCCCCTTTACAGAACTACATGGTTAAACCACAGACAGTCAAAACCTCCCAGCAAACCTTCGCCATCAAGCTGCTGAAGACCTCACAGCTGAGCTACATGGTCAAGCCACGGACATTGACGGTCAAAATATGAGTTCCAGGGTGGTCCAGGACTCACTTCCTACTGGTCTGTGCGGTACCTGAGGGGATGTGAACAAAGCAGTAGGTCAGACCTTCCTCCCCTTTCCCTAATACAGACTTTTATGTGGGCATTGCTCATATCCTAAGGGAAGAGTGGGGGAGCGTAGTATAAGCGGGATGGAGGTTGAGAGGGTTGACCTAACTGATAGAGTTTATTTGAAAGAATAGTAAAGTGTTATTGGCTTCTCAGTAGAGTTATGGGTTACTGTAAGAGAAATTACTCTTGTTAATTGTGAACGTTGAATTACAATATGCCATTGAAGCTGTTATCCTTATGTCCATTGAACCTTTATTACCTCCTCCCTTCGTTTGTGTAAAATCCACTCAATTTGTTGTGTACATCACCACTGTGTCCTCCATTTTGGTGTGCTGCATTCCGGTCCTTTCTGTCTTCACTGTCAAGCTTGGGTCTCGAGAGCCAATGGCTGAACAGGTCATTTTGGTGCGATCAATGTGCTAGTGTGACTCCAGCCTTATAAGATGGTGCATTGGACCTGAATATTTGTGCATCAGCGCTCCAACTCTTTACAACTTTTCCTATAGATCCTCATCAGGACTCAATAAAACATTCAATAAGGTGAGGTTGCCCTCATTGTAATAAAAAGCTTGCTTTAAATAGACAAGTGCTACTTCTACATTTATTACCAATTATCTATTATGCCAAAGTTTTACATAAGAATTTTTCAATTACTGAATGAAGTGAACTTTGCAAAACACTTTCATTAACCCAGCCGCAGTTCTGTCCATGTTTCATTACTTCTCATCTGCACAAGAACACTTGAGCAGTCAGTCTGCATCAACCTCTATCAATAACATAGTCAAAACAACACACATCTAATTAATGTTTCTCTGTAGCAGATGCTCTTTCTGAAGTTGCTGGTGTTAAATTAAAAGAGATTCACTATATTGATTATGTTTGCTTAGGTAGTGCATACATTATGTTTCTGTATGTGTGATCAAAATGTTATTAACGTTCCTTCATCAGTGAAGAACACGCCCTCTTTTCATTCACAGGAGTTTGTACAGGCATTAAATGAAACATTGGACCCGATCCATCACTTGCAGATTTTTAAGCTACTTTATTTATTGACCTGTAGTATTTACTGACTTTTTTTTATGTGCCAACATCTTCAAAATGGCGAACAGGGTTACAAAGTTACTTGAACTTTGTGCAATGTCAATTTTTGTCTTTAAAATAAACCTGCCAGCTTCTTTTTAGCCCCACACCTATCACTACCTGACCCTGGACCTGGCTACTACATCCTTAACCCACCTGTCTCACCTAAAACTGTCCTGTAACCTGGCAGTCGCATGACATTGTTGTGTGCTGCACATAATCAGCGCTCATAAATCAGCTGCAGCCTTCATGCTTTCATGGGCAGGGTCTTATCCCCTCATGTACTGTATCCTCTCCCATCTTGTGTAGACTCTGAGCCCTCGCGGGCAGGGTCCTTTCCTCTCACCTGCTGTATTTTCACCCATCACCTTGTAACTTTGATCCCTCATGGGTAGTATCCTCTCTCCTCACCTACTGTATTCTCACCCATCTATTATAGACTGTGAGCCCTCACAGGCAAACTCCTCTCTCCTCACCTACTGTATCATCACCTATCCCTTATAGACCATGAGCCCTCAATGGCAGGGTCCTCACTCCTCACCTACTGTATCATCACCTATACCTCATAGACCATGAGACCTCAATGGCAGGGTTCTTTCTCCTCATGTACTGTATTCTCATCCTTCCCTTGTAGACTGTTAGCCCTCGCAGGCAGAGTCTTATCCTCCTCCATATTAGACTGTGAGCCCTCACTGACAGGGTCCTCTCTCCTCACCTACTGCATCCTCACCCATCCCTTGTAGACTGTGAGTCCTTGCGGGCAGATAGCTGTCTCTTCACCTTCTGTATCCTCACCCATCCCTTGTAGACTGAGCCCTTGCGAGCAGAGTCCTCTCTCCTCATCTACTGTATCCTCACCCATCCCTTGTAGACTGTGAACCCTTGCAGGCAGGGTCCTCTCTCCTCACCCACTATATCCTCACTTATCCCTTGTAGACTGTGAGCCCTCATGGGCAGGGTCTTCTCTCCTCACCTACTATATCCTCACTTATACCTTGTAGACTGTGAGCCCTTTTAGCCAGGGTCATCACTCCTCACCTACTGTATCCTCACCCATCCCTTGTGGACTGTGAACCCTCCTGCGAAGGGTCTTCTCTCCTCCTTTACATGTTTGTACCTTGTATCACTTTTAGTTATTATATTTGTCTAAGTATGCACCCTTTCACAAGTAGAGCACCATTGACTAAATGGTGCTATAATATTATAAATAATAATAATAATATAAACCCAATCAGACAATCTTGCATGTTTTGCAATATCTGAATGTAGCATTTTACATTCTACACTGTTTAATTTTAAGTTTTCACTCCAAAGTGAAGCTTTGGGTTTTTTTATGGTCTAGTCTATTAGCTGCAATGTCTGTCTTCCCTGATTAAACCTAGCCGTTGTATAATTCATAGCATTTGTTCCTCCCTTAAGTAATGTATTATTAAAGGACAAAGTCATTGTTATACTATTGGTGTTTTTTTGTAAATGTGCTTTACCTATATAATAGATATTATATGCTTGATCTTTCTTTTGATTAGAGAAAAATTGTTGTTTGTTATGACAGACAGAAATCCTATTTTATAAAAGTATAATTCTTCTAGCTTATATTTAAAAATAAAAATCACGGCATAGAATTCCTTTTAGTTTTAGCTTTGTGCTCAAGGGGTTTCCATACTAATCTGAATCAAGGTATGAAATGTGATTTGCTTTGATTGTCTAAACTGAGCGCAGTTACTAAAAGCTGGAAGGACAATCATGCTTCCAATTTATTTATTTTACTCGCTTAGGCCGACTTCACATCACGGTTTTTCCCTGTCAGGTTCTGTCCGGTGTTTTGCAGGATACACCGAACAGAACCTGACAGCCCGGGGCTAACAGAACCGGAGGGCAAATATGCCCTCCGATCCTGTTTTTGTGCCGGAATCAGTGGCTGACCCTGTCCAGTGCTGGAGTTTCAGCATAGGGACTGGAGGGGAGCTAGTCACGGTGTTGAAATTTTAGCCCCAGCTCTTTCAGCTGCGCTGTCCAGGTCCAGGTGTTGAACGAGTGCGGCTTGAATTTCAGAGTCTCCACTCGTCCAGCACCCAGCGTCCGGGAACCAGATTGTTTTTCTTCTGGATCTGGCACAATCGGGTGCCCATAGACTTCCATGCTATGGGCGCCGGTTCTGGGAGGATCTGGTTTTGTCCGATTTTTGCATCAGACACAAAAAATGATGCAGACTCCGGTTTTGTGTCCGATACAAAAATCGGGCAAAACTGGATCCTCCCAGAAAACCAGCGAATCAGATGCCTATGGGAATAACCATGCTAGAAATAGGAGGAAACCACTATGGATAAATAAAGCGGTAAGAGGTGCAATAAGTGACAAAAAGAAAGCATTTAGGGAATTAAAGCGAGTAGGTAGTGATGAAGCATTAAATAAATACAGAAAATTAAATAACATTGCCAGAGAAAGTAAAAATAATCCCAAAATATTTTTTAACTACATAAATAGTAAGAACTAAAAAATGATGGTGTTGGCCCCTTTAAAAATAGTCTGGGTGAAATGGTGGATGAGGATGAGGAAAAAGCCAATATGCTAAATGACTTTTTTTCCAACAGTATTTACACAAGAAAATTCCATGACAGACAATATGATCAGTGATAACAAAAATTCTCAATTAAATGTCACCTGCTTAACCCAAGAGGAAGTACGGCATCGTCTAAAAATCACTAAAATTGACAAATCCCTGGCCCGGATACACCCCAGAGTGCTGCAGGAATTAAGTACTGTCATAGATAGACCATTATTTTTAATATTTAAAGACTCCATAATAACAGGGTCTGTACCACAGGACTGGCGTATAGCAAATGTGGTGCCAATATTCAAAAAGGGGACAAAAACTGAACTTGGAAATTATAGGCCAGTAAGCTTAACCTCTACTGTGGGTAAAATCCTAGAGGGTTTTCTAAGAGATGCTATACTGGAGTATCTGAAGAAAAATAACCTCATGACCCATTATCAACATGGTTTTATGAGGACCATTCCTGTCAAACTAATCTGATAAGCTTCTATGAAGAAGTAAGTTCTGGACTGGACCAAAGAAATGCAGTGGATGTGGTGTATATGGACTTTTCAAAAGCTTTTGATACGGTGCCACACAAAAGGTTGATACATAAAATGAGGGCAATGGGGATAGGGGAAAATATATGTAAGTGGGTTAAGAACTGGCTTAGTGATAGGAAACAAAGGGTGGTCATTAATGGAACACACTCAGAATGGGTCACAGTTAACAGTGGGGTACCACAGGGGTCAGTGTTGGGCCCACTTCTATTTAATATATTTATTAATGACCTTGTAGGGGGCATACAGAGTAGAATCTCAATATTTGCAGATGACACTAAACTCTGCAGGGTTATCAATACAGAGGAGGACAATTTTATATTACAGGAGGATTTATGTAAACTAGAAGCTTGGGCTGCTAAATGGCAAATGAACTTTAATGGGGATAAATGTAAAGTCATGCACTTGGGCAGACGACACAAAAGGTATAATTATGTGCTTAATTGTAAAACACTGGACAAAACTGTCACTGAAAAAGACCTGGGTGTATGGGTAGATGACAAACTCACATTTAGTGGCCAGTGTCAGGCAGCTGCTGCAAAGGCAAATAAAATAATGGGATGCATTAAAAGAGGCATAGATGCTCATGAGGAGAACATAATTTTACCTCTATACAAGTCACTAGTGCGACCACACTTAGAATACTGTGTACAATTCTGGTCTCCGGTGTATAAGAAAGACATAGCTGAACTAGAGCGGGTCCAGAGAAGAGCGACAAAAGTCATTAGAGGACTAAGGGGTCTGCAATACCAAGACAGGTTATTAAACTTGGGGTAATATAGCTTGGAAAAACGAAGGCTTAGGGGTGATCTTATAATATTGTATAAATATATGAGGGGACAGTACAAAGAACTTTCTAATGATCTCTTTACTCTTAGGCCTGAGACTGGGACAAGGAGGCATCCTCTACGTCTGGAGGAAGGAAGGTTTAATCATAATCACAGATGTGGATTCTTTACTGTAAGAGCAGTGAGACTATGGAACTCTCTGCCACATGATGTTGTAATGAGTGAGTCACTACTAACATTTAAGAAAGGCCTGTATGCCTTTCTTGAAAACTATAATATTACCAGTTATATATAC
Organism: Allobates femoralis; assembly: GCA_033576535.1. Lineage (NCBI taxonomy): Eukaryota > Metazoa > Chordata > Amphibia > Anura > Aromobatidae > Allobates > Allobates femoralis. The sequence goes on from JARQOC010000012.1 coordinate 61,934,460, forward strand.
CGTATATACTCGTGTATAAGCCGACCCGTGTATAAGCCGACCCCCCTACTTTTGCCCCCAAAATCTGGGAAAACCTATTGACTCGTCTATAAGCTGAGGGTGGACCCCAGCACAGGTATACAGCCCCCAGCAGTGTGGTATACAGGCCCCCCCCAGTGGTATACAGGCCTCCCCAGTGGTAGTATACAGCAGCCCCAGCAGCCCCAGTGGTAGTATACAGGAGCCCCAGCAGCCCCAGTGGTAGTATACAGCAGCCCCAGCAGCCCCAGTGGTAGTATACAGGACGTCATTGCTTGCGACGAACAGGAAGCCGGAAGAAGACGGACGGATGAAGCCGGGGATCGTGATGTCGGCAGCGGCGGGCGGCGGGGACAGTGATAAGTATAAAGATTTTACTTTACAGGTTTCCGAAGCGCGAGGGAGGGGGGAACCCTGGATTACTGAGGCTGCTGGGGCTCCTGTATACGCAAGCCATCACTGACTCGCGTATAAGCCGAGGGGGGTACTTTTCAGCCCAATTTTTGGGCTGAAAAACTCGGCTTATACGCGAGTATATACGGGACTAGATTCTTTGATAGGGCGTTGATCCAGGGAATTAGTCTGATTGCCGTATCTGGAGTCAGGAAGGAATTTTTTTCCCCAATGTGGAGCTTAGTGTTGCCACATGGTTTTTTTTTGCTTTCCTCTGGATCAACATGTTAGGCTATGGGTTGAACTAGATGGACTTAAAGTCTTCCTTCAACCTTAAAAGCTATGTTACTATGTAGATGCCAAATAGGCTCATAGGGATAAATCGGGGGCAAAATCGGATCCCGGGCTGCCCGGTTCACACCAAACAGCCCCGGATCCAAAAAAACCTGGTGTGAAGCCGGCCTAAGACTTCATTCACATGTTGAGGGGCCGGCCATACATGGCCTTGCTAGTTGCGGATGAGGCCGTAACAGTACCAGTTTTCCGACACCCACCTTGGTCGGTTCTCCAGTGCAACCGTTCAGTTCACAATTGCCCTCGTTGAGGGCCAAGGCAAACAATGAGTCAATGATGCTCAAAAACAGTTCTTTACTTGATTGTGGTGTGCTACAAGCAATTGTATATTTTAATTAGTATATTGTAGAATAAAACAATCTTTCTTTTACTGTTTGATGCAGCCCCATGTGCTTTATCTTGGCTGAGTATCAAAACAAATGGTACCCCAGTCATTTAAAAAAATTATTTATTTACATAATTAAAAAAAAACACTGTGTGGGGTCCCCGTATTTTGATTCGCAATCAATATAACGCACACAGATGGGGGCTGCAGCTCGCAGCTGTATCTTTTATCTGCTCTGGGTAGCAGAATATATGGGGGACCCCGCACAAATTCTTTTAATCATTTATTTTTACACACATTTGATGGCAGATTTGTTGCCTAACATATTAGTGTATGGCAACCAATCACAGACACGGTACAGAGTGTGGTTGCGCACTCTGACTGGTAGAACCATTCACACATGCTGTCACAGAGAGTGGGTGAGGGGTTGCAGTGAATAAACATGAGGCTTAGGCCGGGTTCACATCACGGCCTGATCAGGTCCGGGGCTGTTCGGTATAAACCAGACAGTCCCGGACCCTATTTTGACATAATGCAGCCCTATGGGGTCAGATGGAACCGGATGGCAGCTATGTGCCATCCGGTTTCCATCTGTCCGGGAGGATCCGGGTGAATTCGGATTTTTATCCCGGACACAAAAATGTTGCTTGCAAGGTTTTTGTGTGCGGGGCGAAAATCTGCCCAAATAGGATCCTTCTGGATCCTCCCGGATCCGAGGCAATCCGGCGCTCCCTAACATGGGAGTTTATGGCGCCGGATCGCCCCGGATCCGACATAAAATCAGATCAGGGAACCGGACGCCGGCAGATGAAGTTTAGCAGCGAGCGCTTTTTCACAGCATCTGGCCACATCCAGCTCTGGGAGTCCTTTAGGGCAGGTAGTGTAGCACTGCTGTTAAGAAAGCTACACCACCTGTCTTAAGTAGGCATTTTTTTGCTGCTGCTAGTCTCAGCAATTTGTTCGGACTAGTAGCAGTGTGATTTACACAGTAGTGTAGCCCACTTGTGAAAAGCTACACACTTCCTACTTCCTACTAATTTTTAACTGCACCTTGGCCACATTTGACTTCTGATCAAGTCACAGCGTGACAAAAAACTATTAGTGTAGGCCACTTGTAATACAATCTACTACACCGCCAGTGTACTTTCTACTAATTTTTAACTGCACCTTGGCCACATCTGACTTCTGGTCAAGTTGCAGCGTGACAAAAACTAGTACTGTACGAGCCTTGTAATACAATCTACTACACCACCCAGGGCCAGCTCCAGGTATTTGTGGGCCCCGGGCGAAACAGTCTCAGTGGGCCCCTTTAACACATACTATGATTCATGAATATAATATAGAAGCTGCAGGCTGTGTATATGTAATGTAGAGGCTCCTGGATGGGCTGTATATATAATATAGAGGCTGTTTAGGGTTGTATATATAATATGGAGACTGCCTGGCTGTACATATAATATAGAGGCTGAGGGCTGTATATATTATTTGGAGGCTGTGCTGGGGTATATATACTATTTGGAAGCTGTGCTGGGCTGTATATATAATATGGAAGCTGTGCTGGGCTGTATGTATTATTTGGAAGCTGTGCTGGGCTGTATATATTATTTGGAGGCTGTGACGGGCTGTATATATTATTTGGAAGCTGTGGCAGCCTAGTAGCAGCCTCCAAATAATATATCCAGCCCAGCACAACCTTCAAATAATATATATACTCCAGCATAGCATCCATATTATATATACAGCCTTGAACAACTTCCAAATAGTATATATAGCCCAGTACAGCCTTCAAATAGTTTATATAGCCCATCACAGCTTCCATATTATATATACAGCACATCAGCAGTCTCCATATACCTCAGCAGCATCCTCCGTATACCCCAGCACAGCCTCCGTATGCAGCCAGCACTGCCTCTGTATACAGCCTGCACAGCCTCTATAAACCCCAGCACAGCCTCTGTATACCCCAGCACAGCCTCTGTATACCCCAGCACAGCCTCTATATACCCCTGCACAGTCTCTACATACAATCAGCACAGCCTCTATATTCAGTCAGCACAGCTTCTATATGCAGTAAGCACAGCCTCTGTATACCCCAGTACAGCCTCTATATACAGTCAGCACAGCCTCTATATACAGTCAGCACTGTGTCTATATACCCCAGCACAGCCTCTATATACAGTCAGCACAGCCTCTATATACAGTCAGTACAGCCTCTATATACAGTCAGCATAGCTTCTATATTCCTTAGCACAGCATCTATATACAGTCAGCACAACCTCTATATAGCCCAGCACAGCCTCTATATACAGTCAGCACAGCATCTATATACCCCAGTATAGCCTCTATATACCGTCAGCACTGCCTCTATATACCCTAGCACAGCCTATATATACAGTCAGCACAACCTCTATATATCCCATCACAGCCTCTATATACAGTCAGCACAGCCTCTATATACCCCAGCACAGCCTCTATGTACCCCAGCACAGCCCAGCACAGCCTCCGTATACAGTCAACACAGCCTCTATATATCTCAGCACAGCTTCTATATGCTGTCAGCACAGCCTCTATATACAATCAGCACATCCTCTATATACAGTCAGCACAGCCTCTATATACAGTCAGCCCAGCCCCTATATACAGTCAGCACAGCCTCTATATTCAGTCAGCACAGCCTCTATTTAGAATCAGCAAAGTCTCTATACACCCCAGCACAGGCCTCAATGGTATATATAATCCCCCATCCTGCTGCTCACAGTAAAAAACAAACAAACTGATCATACTCACCGTCTATCCATTCCCCCGGGGCTATGTCCTCCTCAGATTCTTCCCCACCACATCCTTATAGCAGCAGGCACCTTGGACTGTGGAGCTTCCTCTTTCCTGCAGCAGTGTGATGAGGTGGCAGGGTGATGACTCATCACTCTGCTACAGTTGGCAAAGGAGGAAGCTCCACTGCTCCCTGTAGCCTGCACATGGCTAATCTGCACTGCATGCAAATTAGCCATGTGCACTGGGAGCTCAGCAGAGCACTCAGCACCTTGCGGAGTCTGCCTGATGTGCCCCTTGTGAAAAGGGCTGTCTGTCCCCATTTGGTCCCCTGGCTGTCAGGGCTGCCTGTTCCTGATGGCCAGCGGTCCCCCCAGCTGTTCAGGGCCCCCACACTTGCCCGGGTATGCCGGGTGCTGACGCCGGCCCTGACACCGCCATTGAACTTCCTACTAATTTTTAACTGCACCTTGCCCAGGTCTCACTTTGGGCCTAGTAGCAGTGTTGGTTCAGTCACCTCTGCTTGATTGACATTCACCTGCAGTGAGTCCAGACGAGTTAATGATCTGCCCTGATGCCCAGAAGCTTTGTAAGTCAGACCCAGGCCCAGATGAAGAAGCTTCTGACCTTTATGCAGACCCTCATTCCCTAACAATACATACTGTTGGTGGACACCAGGAGGATGATGTTGATGAAACTCAGATACCGGATTTGATTGACAAATTAAGTTATCGGTCAAGGCAGGAAGAGGATGTGGGGTGTGAGAACACAGAGGATGATGATGAGGTTGGAGATCCCACTTACAGCCAACCCACAGTCAGCCAGTGATGAGGTCAGCACAGGTGGTGGAGGAGGATGCTACTGACGAAGAGGTTAGGTTGCGCCTTACTGGACATAGAAGGAGAACTGGAAGCATGCCACAACTCTGCCTCTGAGCGGAAGTCATGCTGGCTCTGCAGCTCGTATGGGCTCCAAGCCTTGCCTAGCCTGGGCCTGTTTTGACAACACCAACGATCTCCCAACTCATGTCATCTGCAAGATTTGTCCCCAGTCTCTGAGTAGCGGACAAAAACTCACTAGCTTGAGCACTTCATGTATGAACCGCCACATGGACATGAAGCACAAGTTGCAGTGGGAAGATCACCGTGCTAGAATGCGGGCTAGCGGGGCGGGCCTACCACCGTCTGCCCCATCAAGTGCATCCGTGTGCTCTTCATCGTCTGTGACTGTGGGGACAGCTGTCACACATGCTTTTGGACGTACACCTTCCACCTCTTTACCTCCAACAGGCAGTGTGATTGGCAGGTTGTCACTTGATTTTCAAGTGGACAATGCTGCTGGTGTGGTGCTCTTTCAGACATCGAGAACACCACCTTTGGATGAAGGCAACATTACATCTTCATTATATTCCTTAACATTACATCTTCACCTGCACTTCCCTTCCAGACCAGCAATTTGCCAGAGACACCTTACTTTACTGTGTCTCAGCACAGCAGCCAGCCCTGCGTCCCTCAGATGTGAACAAGTAAAAAGACCATTTCCTCCTAGCCATGAGAAAGCTAAGTGCTTGAATTTCACCATCTGCAAGCTGTTGCCTTCAGAAATGCTGCCTTTCCGCCAGGTGGACACAGAGGATTTTCGAGACCTTATGTCCGTCGCAGTGCCCCAGTACCAGATGCCCAGTCGCCACTACTTCTCCAAGAAAGGTGTGCCTGCACTACACCAGCATGTCGCAGACAACATCACCGCTTCCTTGAGAAACTCTGTGTGACAGGGTGCATTTCACCACAGACACTTGGACCAGTAAGCATGGACAGGGGCATTACATGTCGCTGACTGGGCATTGGTTAACTATGGTGAGAGCTGGAGAAGGGTCTGCTGTCCAAGTCTTGCCGTCAACAAGAGTTGTGCATCCATCCTCTGTAGGTAGAAGTTCCTCCACTGTTTCTGCCTCCTCAACCTCGTCTCGGTCCTCCACCTCCGCCCAAAGCCTGTCTGGTAATGCCACCCTCGTTGTAACTGCACAGAACGAATCCTGCACACCTCCCTACTATGCTGGCAGCAGGGCTCAACGCCATCAGGCGGTCTTTACCTTGAAATGGCTAGGAAATGTGAGTCACATAGCTGAGGAGTTGTGGTCAGCTTTGGCGACCGAGTTTCAGCAATGGTTGTCTCCACTCAACCTGCAGCCAGGGAAGGCCGTATGCGACAATGCTGCAAACCTGGGTGTGGCCCTTCACCAAGGCAATATCACACACTTGCCTTGTATGGCTCACGTGTTGAATCTGGTTGCCCAGCAATTTTTGACACACTATCCCGGCCTAGATGGGCTTCTGTGTGCTCACTTACGGTGTTCGCATCCCGCAGCTCAATGACTCGCTTCACTCCAGTCTTTCGGCTTGCCCGTTCACCGGCTGAAATGCGATTTGCCGACACGCCGGAATTCTACTCTGCACATGTTGCAGCGACTGTGGCAGCACCACCGAGCCCTGGTGCAATACGTTATGACGTATAGCCTGGGCCAATGAGATCCTGAGGTGGGGCAGATGACACTGCAGGAGTGGTCTCAGATCAAGGACCTATGCACCCTTCTGCACAGGTTTGAGATGGCGACGAAGATGTTTAGTGCTGACGATACCATTATTAGCATGACTATTCCGGTCATCTACATGCTGGAGCACACTCTAAACAATATTCAGAGTCAGGTGGTGGGACAAAAGGAGGTTGAGGAAGTACAGGAGGAGTCCTATGCGACAGGGATGACAAAATCTGCAAGATCTTTACAGTCGGCAGCACCAAGACGGCAGGCATGGGAGGATGGTGGAGAGGCATTCACGAGGGCGCATGTTAGCAGCCAACCTTTTCAGGAAGGTGCAGGAGCCCAGGAAGAAATGGAGGATGAACTGGCGATGGGCATTGAAGAGTCAGCAGATGAGGGAGACCTTGATGACATTTCTGTTGTGCGAGGTTGGGGGAAGAGGGCAGAGGAAGGAAGCATCATTCACACCTCCCCACCACCAACACAACAGGGACTTGGTCCTCCTGGGTGCGCAAGACACATGAGCGCCTTCTTGCTGCACTACCTGCAACATGACCCTCGGATTGTGCGAATTAGGAGAAATGCAGACTACTGGGTTGCCACACTATTAGATCCCCGGTACAAAAGAAAATTTTCTGAAATTGCTCCTGCCATACAAAGGGACTCATGCATGCAGGACTATCAGCAGAAGCTGATACATAATCTCTGATCAGCTTTTCCACAAACCACTAGTGGTAGTAGTAGACAGAGTGAATCTCACAGTTCCAACTTGTCAACCGTGGGACTGTCGCGTCATCATTAGGGATGGGCGAATCTACTCGCTACTATTCGGCACTCGCCGAATAGTAGCGGTATTCGTGTACTCGCTACCCGCCGAGTAAATTAGGATTACTCGGCGAGTAGCAAGTACCGAATACTTTTGCAGTGTATCAATAGATACACTGCAAAAGTCCTGTAAAGTAAAGGAAAAGTGGTTAAAAAATAAAAAAATCCGATACTCACCTTAACCGACGGCTGTACCGGGTCCGGCCGATGCACATCTATCCAGGGAAAAGGACCTTTTCCTCTCTCAGCCAATCAGATGGCTGGGAGAGATCTGGCCAATCAGATGCCGCCACGTCATAATGATGTAATCGCTAGCGGCCACCTGATTGGCCAGATGGAAAGGTCCTCTCAGGTACACCGATGAGCTTTCCATCTGGCCAATCAGGTGGCCGCTAGCGATTACGTCATTGTGACGTGGTGGCATCTGATTGGCCAGATCTCTCCCAGCCATCTGATTGGCTGAGAGAGGGAAAGGTCCTTTTCCCTGGATAGATGTACAGCCGTCGGTTAAGGTGAGTATCGAATTTTTTTATTTTTTAACCGCTTTTCCTTTATTTTACAGGACTTTTGCAGTGTATCTATTGATACACTGCAAAAGTATTCGGAATCGCTATACTCGCAATGAGTAGCGAGTACCAGGACCTACTCGTTGCGGGTATAGCGATTCCGAATAGTAAGGGACTCGCCCATCCCTAGTCATCATCACTCACACTGTACCAGTAACACCGTATCTGGTAGTGGTACCAGCAATTTTGTGGCCTCATTTCAAGATTTTTTCAGACCATCATTTTCAAGGCCTGAAGACATGAGAAGTCTGACACATAGTCAAAGCCTGGAGCGGATGGTACACGAGTATCTCCAACTTAACATTGATGCAATGACTGGGGAACTGGAGCATTGCTCATTTTGGCCTTCCAAACTGGAAAAATAGCCTGAGCTTGCCACTCACACCTTGGAGATCTTGTCATGCCCCGCAGCCAGCGTTCTCTCAGAACGTGTCTTCAGCGCTGCTGGTGGTGTGCTGACAGAAAGGCGCACACGTCTGTCCACCCAGAATGTGGACAGACTAACATTCATAAAGATGAACAAGACATGGATCCGCAAGGACTTTTCTACCTCTGTGTCATCCTGGGGAGACTAAGGCCCTTTCACATCTAATGCTTTGCTGCGTTTTGCTTCATTTGCGTTTCCATGCGTTTTTACCGCAAAAACGCATCAAAATGCATGCATTTTTGTCCCCATTGATTTTAATGGAAACGCATGCAAAAACGCATGGAAAAACACATGTGCGTTTGCAAAGACACAAAACGCATGCGTTTTTGCCAACGCTGCCCAAAACGTTGGGGAAGACGTTTTGTGCTGCGTTGGCAAAAACGCATGCGTTTTGCGTTTTTCAAAATGTACATGCGTTTTTGTATGCGTTTTCACATGCGTTTCTGTTAAAATTGATGGGGGCAAAAACGCTTGCTTTTTTATGCGTATTTAGCGGTAAAAACGCCTAGAAACGCAAATTACGCAAAACGCACACCACCCTTAGATGTGAAACAGGCCTATGTGTTTGCTTTTTCCTGCCATTCTTTTCAATGATATTCGACGGTGTTTGACAAACATTCGACGAACATTCGGCAAACACACCCCCAATTCGATAAGCTGAATCAAATTCGAACACTAGGGTGGTGGATCATCTCGAATATTCAGTGAGAGGTTCTCTTTCACTTTATCCGGCCTACTAGGCACAAACAGGTCTCTGACGTATCTCTGTTTTTTTCTATAGTGTTCCACAAAACTAATTGTGGTCCCACCTGTGTGTGTCGGGGCATGACTTTTATGGGAACGCTTGTGTGATGCCCCTGCGATCAGGGTGGCCACATGTAGGATCTGCAGCCAGGCAGATAGTAGACAGTTCTTTAAGAACACCTTCAAAACACACACCCACAGAGTACAACACCCAACCCGGAGCCCGAGACTCTAGGCAGACAAGGGGGGACAGGGTTTAGAGGGAACTGGGTAGGGCGTAGGTCAGGTGACAGCACTAGGATGAAAAGGGAAAACAGGAAGTAGTTAGTCAGTAGGCCAGAGTGAGCCGACCAGTAAAGACCAAGTAGGCTAGTGGGTGCCGAGAGGTAAAGAAAGTAAAGAGGGACACTTCCCCGAAGGGTTAGGGCTCCCTGGAGGCTCAGAATCCTGCGAGACACCATTTCCTGGAGAGAAAGCCGCTCAATAGCCTGCAGCCCACTGGAAAGGGGAGAGACCGGACCAGTCCAAAAGGGTCAGAGGAACACAGCAGCGGTGCCAGAGAGGACAACAGTGAGGAGATTCCCTTTCCAGTGCAGAAGTCTCACGGGTAGGAAAGGGCCCGGTGATCCCTTGCAAGATAGGGACACCTAAGGCTAGGCTGGAACCAGAGTGTCGGCTTTGAGGGGACCGCAGCTTTACGCTGGATCCCGAACAAACTGACGGGGGACTCTGATTCCAGGTCAGAGTTACTAACACACAGGCTGGAGGATCAGCAGCGCATAGGACCAAGGCTTGCCACCCACACACACAGAGGGAAGTCAGACAAGGGACTGAGCTGCCCCCATACAGCCCACAGTGAAGAACTGAGGAAAGGAAAGCCTGAAAGGTTTCACAGAAAGTGAAACCTGTTTGCAGAGGGTTTGGAGACTGCACGGAGTTAATTGTGTAAAAGAACTGCACTGTAAACTATATGAACTGTGGAAGTACTTGTTAGTAAAACCCGGTGAACCCTGCTTCAGTCTCCCATGTGTGATTCCCTGCATACAGAACTTTATTTCACCTTTACACCCTGTCAGGAGCAGCCCCAACCCACGGCGGGACCCGTCCCAGTGGGCTCCACAACTTGGCATCACGAACAGGATGGACCTAGTCCAACAGAAACGGACTCTGTGTGCCTAAAACTCGTGATTTGGACTGTTCTGCAAAAATCTGGGCATAAAGGCGGCCATAGGAGCCTGAGGCCATGTGCAGAGGAGGCGTGCCCAGAACCCCCATTGTAGGCCGACCCGGTCCAGAGCGGGAAAAGAAAGGCCCACCCTGGCTCCCCTTATCTCTGGGGGAGCCAGCCATCAATCCCAAGGAAGAGCCTCCGCCCCAACCAGCAACAGCCAATGATGATGTGGCGGGAGCGGAAGAAGACACCCAAAGAAGGTGGGGTGAGAAACCGGATGGAGTGCAGTTGCCATTGCTGGACACCCAGATGGAAGAAGAGGATGCCAGGCTGAGCAACCAGATTGGGAGACCCGAATTCATCCTGGAGGGCCCACAATACTTGATCGTGGAGGAACCCGGCCAGTGAAAGAAATTTGGTGACCAAGGAGGTATGGAAGAAGGTGGCAGGAGAGTTCCGGAGGTCCGAGACACCCGACGGGGTGTGCTGAGACTGTTGCCCCATCAGTTAAC
>JARQOC010000012.1:61945202-62026908 GCA_033576535.1 Allobates femoralis
GGAATTGATCAATCAGTAGCACTAAATGCAGGTGGTATACAGCCTGGCATGCTGTAAGATCCTCTGCAGTTTGACATCTGCTGCTCCCAGTACCATAGTGCATAGCAAAAGGGTTACTTCCTGACTGTGAGCTCAGAAATTGCATCCACACCTCACTGCAGATGAGGCCCAATATACAGTAGGTAGCGCGGTAACAATAAAATAAAAAATATATATATTGAAAAAAAAATTCTCCCCAAAATGAACCTTCCAACAGATGTTTTAAGGACATTGTAAGCTTCCTAGACATTACAGCTGATGGCACATCTGGCACCTTTTCCAAAATTTACACCCTGCAGGTGTCAAAAACACCTGCAAACTCCAGGAAACTGAAAAAATGTAATTTAAAGCTCAAAAAACATTTTACAGCTTGATATAAACTGGTAGACTCGACGACAGGAACACTCCTAATTGTAAGGTTAGGTGATGTACTCAGCCAGCGGGTCTTCCAGTGAGCGTTTTGGCCCAAACAATCAGGGAAAGTTTTATGGCCGTTTTAAATTTCGAACTTCTTTCCCAAACAAAGCTGCATTTGGCGATTTTTATTTTTTTTAAAAAGCTTGGGTTTCAAATTGCGAACCGAATTTGCAATGTTCGTGCCAAATTTGAAATTGGTGAACATATTTGGGGAAAGTTCACTCATTTCTAATTTTGGAAACTATAATTTTTCTAGATTTCTGCCAACAGATTCATGTGAGGGCTTATTATTTGTTTGACAAGTTCACATTTCTGTTGATTCCATTTTTGGGCACAACATTTTTGGATTGCTTTCTATTCTAATTTTTGGGAAACAGAATTAGCAAAAATAGCAATTTAGGAATTGCTTTTTGATTTTATGCCATTCTCACATTTATATAATTTTTTATGTTTTGCCACTTTTACACAATAAAAACTATTTTATAGAAAAAAGAATTGTTTTTACGATGCTATATTATAAGAGCTATAGCTTTTTGTTTTCAGTAATGCCATTACATTTTATATTTTTGTTTTTTGATCCCGTTTTATTTACTTATATGTTGCCAAAATAATAAAAAAAGCATAGTTTTTTTGACGCATGTTTAAATTTTTTATGGTGTTAGCTGAAAGGGTTAACTCGTGCAACAGATTTATAGGTTGGATGTACCAGATGCAACGGTACCAAATATGTGAAGTTTTTCTGTTTATTTTTTTACATAAATATACATATTTACTAGATGTGGGCTTGATGCTATCACAACAGGATGGCAGTGATGATTCGATCTGGGAGGGCTCTGTAGTGCTGGGCATGGCGGCTGTCTCCTTCCCAGTCCACCCTCATACCCCCTGTGCTGTCTTCTAGCCTTTGTTCTCTCTTCTTTGACCTGTCTCCCCCTATGCATTCTCCCCCTGTATGCAGTCTCTCTCCCCTCTGTGCAAGCCTTCTCCCCTCTGTGGTCTCTCCTTTGAGCTGTTTAACCCCTGTGTGCTCTCTCTCCCCTTGTGCATTTCTTCTCACCTGTGCACTCTATCTGCTCTCTGTGCTTTGTCTCCACCTTGTGCTCTCCCCCTCTTGTGGTGTCCAAAGATGGGGTGGCGTAAGTGCGCATGCATGCACGCTGCTGTCATATTTGTATACCCAGGTGTCCAAAATTGGTGGCCAACTTAGTAATTGCGCATGCGTGCTGGGTATAGGCATGCACACTTACTCAGGTGGTGATGTGTCAGTGGCAGAAGCTGCGAGTGGCAGTGTCTGGTATCGACAGTTGCGGCACCGCTGCTGGTAGTGCGCAATGTTCAAGTACCACCAGTGGGCGTGTTTGCACACCCATAACTCTCTACTCCTCTGTGCGTTCTCTGCCCCCCCGTGCGCTCTCTGTGCCCACCTATGTGTTCTCTGTGCCCACCTGTGTGCTCTGTGCACCTTCTGTGCATTCTTTTCCCCCCATAACCCCCTCTGTGTGCTCTCTGTGACCCCTCTGTGCACTCTGTGCCTCCTCTCTGCCAGTACTGTGCATTAAATCACCCCACCATTTTTGGACATCCACTTGGGTGCCCAAAGATGGCAGTGGCATGTCTAAGTGGGCCTACGTGAACCCGGCGCATGCATGCCCAGTTAGGGTCCAAAGATGGTGGCGGTATGACTAACCGCGCCTGTGCCCGGTTAGGTGCACGCGCAGTTAGTCATTCGGTAATGTGCGTGGTGATGTCGGCAACATCTACAGACAATGTGAGCAGTATTTTTTTTATATTTTTATTAATTTTTTTTAATTAAGTCCCCTATGGGACCTTAATTTTATTATCCTGATTACGGTACTTTTATAATCCAATGCAATGCACATGAATTATACCTGTTAGCTTTACAATGACAGAAGCCTTTTAGACTATGTTGCTGGCATGGTATAACAGGTTACCATAGATGAGAGACCTAGAGGTCAACATAGCAACCTCAGGTTGCTATGACTACCATCAAGACCTCGTGATTACGTTGCAGAATGCCGATTGGGTGGGAGAGAGAGTCCGTCCGTCTCTCAGCCTCCTAAATGCTGTGATTGCTATTGATCATGATATTTAGGGAGTAAAAAAGTTCATGCTGAACTTGGCATGAGAAAAAAAGTGCTGCTCAACACTACCCCATAATATTACATTGGAGTGAGTGCTATCCAATGAAACATCAGACAGCACTCGGCCACATTATACTCTGGCTAGGCTATACACTATGTGAACACACACTTGATGAAATGCATATTAACCTTGCACCACTAAGGCCTGTTCGCATCTAAGGCTGGGCTGCATTTGCCTGCGTTTGCATGGCAGCAGTGCACATTTTTGGCTGCGTAAATGACATGCGTTTTTGCATGCGTTTGCATGCGTTTTGCAAGCTTTGCAGCCTATGGGTGCGTTGGCGCATGCGTTTGGATGCATTTTTAGCGGTAAAAACGCAGACGAACGCAGGCAAACACAGCCAAAATGCAGATGTGAAAAGGCCTAATGGTAAAGCCCACCTAGGTTGTCTGGTAAAGCCCTGTAATAAAAAGGTTTAGAAGCGACAACATGGTATGAACAGAGACTTATGATCGCTAGTTATTTTACTTTGTCCGTTATTGTGCATAACATGATAAAATTAGATATGTGCAAATCCTGAATAAAAGCGTCTTACTGCCTTGTTTATAGATACAGAACAACCTGAAGCGAAACAGCTGAAACTTCAGATTTCCATCACGCTGCTGTAATCTGTTTATTTTTTCTGCCGGTCCGTTCATACATATACCTATTGATGTGTACAAGTATGTCTATAATGCCCCAGTGGCAAGTCCTTGCATTCCTTGTATTGCTGTGATATGCAAGAGGGGAGGGCTAGATGTAGGAGAGGGACATGGGGTCTTTACTTTCATCCCTCGGCGAGATTACATCTGACTTCACATCTGCCTCTCGCTGGCCCAGTGGTCCTGCAGTCAGTAATCCTCCGCGCTTTCAATTAGCCGTGATGCAGTCGCTAAGCAACTGACCTGTGGTGAGGAATACATAATGTCCTCTCCCCCTCCACCCACCTTGCAGTGTCAGGGTAGAATGTGAGGAGATTGCATTGATTTCTAAGCAGGTTCACATTTGTCATCTCGGCTGTCCTTGGGCTATTCACATTTGAACACCGCCCCTATTAAACTGGATCCTGTTTTTATGGTAAATTTGCAGTTTTTTTTTCATTTTGTCACAAATAACAATGTGTTTTGTTATTCATGATTGCAGGTTTGACCTATTAATGAAGGACGTAGAGGAGATACGGCATGAGGTTATTAGGGAGTCTGGAAAGACGGCCTTTCTAATTCCCCCACCATCAACAAAGCCCCATGACATGACCTTATTGGCTGTCATATTAAAAATGGCCCATTTCTTGTAGAATATGTGAGCTGTGACTTACAGAAGAATTACATATAATTGTCTCTGACATTCTCACTTTTCCTATAATGTATGAATGCTAAAATATTAATTATTTTACTATTCCGCTGTAGATAAGAAAAACATGGTATATAGATCAGGGTTGTGGAGGCCGGTTTACACATGTCGACATCGTTACCGATGTCGCTGCAACTCATGATGTTGCAGCCACCTTGCAGCGATGTCGCTACGTGTGACATCCTGCAACGATCAGCTCGCTGATCGCATATCGTTGGGGGAATGGCCAGGGTCATTTTTCGATCGTTGGTCTCCCGCTGGGTGGCCAGCATTGGCGTATGTGACAGTGGGAGACCAATGATCAACCACCTCCCGGCCAATGCCCAGCGCCACACAGTACACGCTGGGACATGGTAACCAGTGTAAACATCGGCAGTGCTATGCTTAGTCACCTGATGTGTACCCTGGTTACCAGCATTCTTGCTGGTCGCTGGTGAGTCTGCCTGTGTGACAGCTCACCAGCAATCAGCTAACGATGTCCCAGCGATCCCGATTGTTAGTCGGATCGCTAACACATCACAGCGTGTAACCTGACCTTAAGGCTAGGTTCACATTGTCTTAAGCATTGCAACAATGAAAGTGAAAAGCATACATTTGATTACTTTAACGCACCCATAGATTTCTATTGTAAACGCAGTCAAATGCATTGCAAACGCAAAGCAAAATTTGGTTGCATTTGAACACATGCGTATAACCCATGTGCACAGGGAGCGTTGCCAGCAGTGTTCCCTGTGCGCTCAGGGAAAACGCATGCGTTCAAATGCAACCTCATTTTATATTGCGTTTGCAATGCGTTTGACTGCGATTTACAATAGAAATCTATGGGTGCGTTAAAGTGATTAAACGCTTATGTTTCACTGTGTTAATGCAGCTGCAAAACGCATTGCATTGAAACGCAATGCTAAATGTGAGGTGAAACTAGCTTAAACCAAATATCCGACTCTCACTCTTCAAATTATCTAAATCTGACCCCGACTCCACCCAAAATGGATGCCAACCATGACTCCAACTCCATAACCATGGCTGTAAAGTCAGTAAGTCAAACATCCAACTCCGACTCCTCAATTTACCTGAATATGACTTCAACCAAAATGGACACCAACTCCAACTCCACAACCAGGGCTGTGGAGTCAATAAGCCAAACATCAAACTCCAACTACTCAATTTCCCTGAATCTGACTCCAAATCCATCCAAAATGGACTCCGACTCCACGACTCCAACTCCACAACCATGGCAGTGGAGTTGGTAAGCCAAACATTCAATTCCGACTCTTCAATTTCCCTTAGGCAAGGGTCACACTTGGGTTGTGGCATCCGCTTGACGGATGCATTAAGTAATGCGTTTTTTGTCCTTGCGTTCACATGACATGTGTACATTTATATTGCCAAAATTACCAGATGCATTAAACAATGGTACATGTATGTACCATGCATTAATGCATCCATTAACGTATCCGTTAATGCATGGTACATACATGTACCTTGTGTTAACTGATGTGTTTGCCATAGACTCCAATGTTAACTTAACCCATCCGTTTTCCAAAATGGCCCAAAAAATGCTGCATATCAACCACAAGAAAGTGGACTTGATAAAGGTCAGAGGACCGAAACGTCGTGCTGTCATGTGGACGGAATAAAGATATGAAGCATTAAGAAATACACCAGCTTGTGAGGCGCTGTTCTTTCTTCTGGTTGATATGTGTCATGTGCCAGGTGGGTCTCCCTGGCTAAGGACGTGCGTCTCGATGTGCGGGGCTCGGTGAGTTCCATTTTCACGTGGTGCTGTGGATAGCTGTGAATTGTGCTGTTTTGATGGAGCCAAAAAATGCTGCAGACCGTGTTAGGATGTGCAGGACAAAAAATGCATAGCGCCAAGCGCATTGTAATTCGGCAATGCGTTTTTTGCATACGAGTCTATGAGTACGTTAACGCATCTGTTTTTACACGTTTGTACATGAAAAAAGTGCATCCTTTTGGCGGGTGCATGGCGCGAATCTGACTCTAGCCTTACTCCGACTGCAACTCCACCCAAAATGAACACCGTGAACGAGGAGCCACATGTGGTTTCAGATATGTGGCCTATGGCTGTCCGTCAGCATTTGCACCAGGTCTAACATCTATAAAGGGCAGGTCTAGAGATCGTGACTTGCAAGTTGTGAGTAGCCTCACATAGAAGAGCAGATCTCGATACACATATACTGACCAAAAGGGTGGAGAAATAAATATGGTGACCTGGAGATAGGGTGGTTCCACCAATTAGATTGGTGCTTGACATGACATGCAAAGGTGTGGTGGGAGCGCTTGATATGAGAATACCAAATGGGGTTAAGATGGGAACTCCTGGATGTAAGAATTCTGCTTCGATGTGCTTTCTATAGAGATGTTTTTACTGCAATTATACTAATAATGGCAACCCATAGTATCGCTACTATGGGAAGGGATTGGTATCTGGATGTCACTACTCAGGGGACCCTGGATGCGGCTCACAAACCACTCTCAGAGCTGAATGTGGCTCTCAAGGTAAAAAAAGGTTGGGAACCACTGTTAGAGAGAATACAGAGTATTTTCACCTTAGAAACAGCGGTAGCGGTATTCTGATGAGACCAAGGTTGAATTTTTTGCTATCATTGCAAAGGGATAACATAATTTCAGACAATTGGCCTAAAATAGATGATTAAAGCTATTCCCAAATGTATTACAAAATTACAAATCTTTATTTCTCAGATTAAAAAGGACAAACATAAATAAAAGCATGAACATGTCCCTCTATAGGAAAAGACACACAAGTAATCCCAGCACATTGATATTTTATTGCAAAATATTTTTTTTATTATTATTTATTTTCATATATATATATGCTGCTCAAAAAAATAAGGGGAACACTTCAACATTACATTGTGTTGTTAAATGTTCCCTTTATTTGTTTAAACAGTATATATATATACTGTATATATAGTTACTATATTGTCTTCAGACATCAATTCCTCAAACAAGTGGTCTTGTCAATTATACACTAGCCTGATAGTATGTTTTATTTATTGTTTAGGTACGATGTGCTTACCATATTTTTTGGACTATAAGACGCACCTAGGTTTTAGAAGTGGAGAATAGAAAAATGTATTTTAAAAATGTGGTCTTCATGATGCACTGTTATGGGGGAGGGGGTTCTGCCAAGGATTATTGCCCCATACTGGTATATATAGCTCCCCCATCATGGACCCATCTTAGTGTTTTTGGCTCCCAGTAACCCGCAGACATAAAAATAAATGATTATACTCAGCTTTCCTCTTGTTCCCTGGTGTGTGGTGTCCTCTTCTGATGTCAGCAACTGACACTGACTTCAGTTGCCAAGATATTCACTGCTCCCCATGCCTATAATCCGGGGAGTTTTGTCTTTTGCGGTCTGACTGTCTTCAGTAAAGTGTTGCCGATGGTGGCACATACGCAGACCATGATCTCC
The DNA here is from genome assembly GCA_033576535.1 of Allobates femoralis. Lineage (NCBI taxonomy): Eukaryota > Metazoa > Chordata > Amphibia > Anura > Aromobatidae > Allobates > Allobates femoralis. Next base: position 61,952,611 of record JARQOC010000012.1, read on the forward strand.
GGTGCCACTGTATTGAAGACAGTCTGTAGAGTCCTCAAATGGTGCCAGTGGCAGCGCATGTGCGGTGGCATCTCACAGTCCAAGACTAAACTAGACTTTAAGATGTGATCAGGCATGCACTGCTACCAGTGATATTTTGGAAATTACTTGAGGATTCTACTGACTGTCTTCGATTAAAAAGGTGTCAGAAATCCAGTCTGCACATGTGCTGCCTGGCACCATTTTATTGAAAACAGCCATGGTCATGGGAAGCAATGCATATTCATATACTTAAACAAGCAAGCTCATGTGTAAGCCCCAGCACATGCTCCTGCCTCCTGCAAAGCTGCCCTACCACCACTACTGCCACCTGCCACAGCCAGGTTCATGTGGACTATAGGATGCACCCCACACACACTTTCCTCCAAATTTAGCACGAGAAATATGGTATTATAGTATGGCACACAACTTAGTAAATAAATATCTTGATAATATGTTTTGTTGGTTTGTAGGATTATGCATATAAGGTGCAAAATGCTTATATTGACAGTATTGTGCAGTTAATTATTAATAAGTGGTATATCAAGAGTAGTGAACTCTTAATTGATTGCTAATATATTTACTCATAGAACGGCTAAAGCATAATAAAGTGCTTAGTGCGAGTACTGCCTCAGCCACAATGTAATGTCAGTGAGATAAGTGCATTAACTTAATAGCATACATGAAAGTTGGAAATGCAGCATAAAGGTATATTATATACTAGTAAATCATAATAGATACAAAATGTAGTGATGACCGACAATAAACTGAAGTAAAGAGAGTATTCAAACCTTAGAATGGATGCAGATTAGTGTGCCTGTGCACCCCAATGTGCATTCTGTCATTCATCAGGGGGGACTAGAAGGCTTGTCTTTAATATTGTGGTAGGTCAATGGGGGTTAGTGATGGGGATATTGTAACCTTATGTACCACTTGATTACACTGACTTTATGACTCCATCTACTGTGAATTGTGCTTCCTGTTTCTGGTCCATGGAATCCACAGGAAAGGCATTCTTGCTACCATGTACTGTACATATCAGGGAAATACACATGTGTGCACTCCTCACTGATCTACTCCCAGCTCTTTCTGCAGTGCATCATCAGTGGGGCTTTATAATAGGTTCCTCAATTGTATTGACTGCTGTAGCTGGTGCCAAAAGGTTCCTCCACTCCGATGTGCATTTCGCACAGCTTCTTCAGGGAGAGTGCAAGGGTTAGGAGTCCAAAGGTTAAATAAGGACAAAGGGCCAATGATCTGACAACTTGTCTTCTCTCGTCCCTTATCCACTGTCCATTGTATCCTGGGGAAGACCACCCTGGCACTCATTCTACGATATTACCACTTCTTCGCTACATTCAATACAGCAGAACCACTCATCAGATCTGTCAAAACATTCTCTAAAAACCACCAAGTTAATGTTGTTTTTGCTAAAAATGATCAGCGTTGATTGAGTTAATGGACCTAGCAGAGATTGTGATTGAAACAGAATGCTTTTTATGAGAGAAGCATTTTGGATCTTACAATCAACACATTATCTCCTTCATCTTTAAATTATCACACAGACTTGTTATGTTTATTCTAGTTTTATATATCCATACCCCAAGTTTATGTATTCCTTTTTCTATTTATATATGTTTTTGATCATACCTTATGCACATTATTATTCATCATTGAGATTATTTGATGTCTGTCTGCCTTTAGGGCATTTTCTCTAGCTTTAACTTCCAGGAGGCATACTAGTATATATTCAGCAGTAGGCGCATATGATTCACCTACTAATAAGGACTCAACTTAGTCTGAAATGCGTAAGCTGTGTTTGCGTTTATCTTCCACCCGATTTATTTCTACCCCCTTGGTTTATTCATATTTGACAATGTTTTTTTTAAATGAAGTATGGTAAGCTGCTTAATAAGTGATTTCTGTTTTAACTCCCCATTTGTTCCACAGAGTAAGATGTTTTCCCTTCCTATTCCTTTCCCTTTTTCAATTACTCCATTGATTACTCAGGGTTACCAACCTGGAGGAATGGATGCACCATTGATAATGTGGCATTACTTGCAGTATTGTGGTAAGTTGAGTATCTTTTACATTTGTTTTATTAGTTTATGGCCATGTTCACACAATGCACTTTTTTATTCCTTTTTTTTGTTGAATTGTCAGCAACAAAACTAGATCAGTTTTTGAAATGCATTGCATTCTACCCATTTTTGATCCATTTTTTTTGTGCTACAATTTTTTTCCATTACAATGGAGTCAATGGAGAATCAGAGGAGATAAAACCAATCACTAATTGACATCTCAGTCTCGTTCTGCCCCAAAAACGGACCAGTAAAAACTGCAGCATCAGAACCACATTTCTGAAAACTCATTGACTTTGCTGGGCATCACAGAAAGCGATGTGTGTTCCATGTAAAAACGCATCACAAAAAAACGGATCACAAACTCACAGTGTGAACATAGCTTAAGCGTTTGCATAATTTTTTTCCACCCAAAAAGGTTTGTTTTTTTCATTTAAATTGTTCATATTATGGAGGACATTAAAGATGGAAAAAAGTTCTGAAATTATTCTTCTTGGTATGATTTTTATAGCCTGACCAAAACCTGGCATTTTAACATGTCTTCATTTGTATAGCTAGTTGAAGACCAAAAATTGGCAGTTTCTGTGTAGATATCTAATCTGGCATGTATCACTTTACCTAGTAATAATTTTGGAATGCCTTTACGAATCACTGTGGTTCGGAAACTGTTTACTTGCGTGACACATTGTACTTTACAATTAATAGTACATTTAATAGCAAATTTAGATCAATAGGTGTTGAATTTATGTAAAAAAAAAATGATAAATACAAATAAAATTGAAAAAATTCAAATGTTACAAACTCTTAATTTACTTGCCCTTATAGTTGGATCCACACATTGGCCACAGGTCTCCTGACCTAAACTCGATAGCCTACATACTAGTGCATCTCAATGAATTAGAATATCATCAAAACGTTAATTTATTTCAGTAATGCAATACATAAAGTAAAACGTATACATTATATAGAGTCATTACAGAGTGATCTATTTCAAGTGTTTATTTATGTTAATGTTGATGATTATGGTTTACATCCAATGAAGACAGGGAGGCGGGCTTTTCAAGCGTCTATCTCCAGCCTCTTTGGTGTCAGTCATCCATCTCTGCTCTTCGTGCGACTCCTCTTCCTTGTCTCCTAGAATCCCACACCCAGCGTAGTGCCTCCTGCCCACAGGCATGCACCGTGCGCACTGCCCGTGACCTTCCTGGATCCCACGTAACCTTTTTGCGCCTGCGTGGTGAGAATGGGATGCAGGAAGTTCACGGGCAGCGTGCACGGCGCATGCCCGGGAACAGGAGGCACTACGCAGTAACGGGATTCTAGGAGACAAGGAAGAGGAGGCGGCGCACGGAGAGCAGAGATGGATGACTGACACCAAAGAGGCTGGAAATAGACCCTTGAAAAGCCTGCCTCCCTGTCTTGGGTTAGGTTTGGCACAGATTTTATAAAAGTCTTTATTTCAGTGAATCAAGGGAGCATAAATACTGTAGCCACCTTCTCAGAATGCTGCCTTAGTGCTGCAGAAGGTGGCTATTTTATCTTTAGATGCCTGGGGGGTGACAGGTTTGCTTTAAGTAAAAAGAGGTGGAAGAGTAAAAGGAGGATGAGACACAGGTATGGGCATGTCACACCCTTCTTAAATCATGTAAAACATAACAAGGGGACTCCAACAAGAATCCTCACTCTTTTAAAGGGTCACACCTGCAGCAAAATGGAATCAATTGTCCCAGACCAAAAATGGCTGAATGGCCCAGCCTGCATACATGGCACAGGGTCTGGAACAGGACCTGGCCTAGCATTTCAAGGTTAAACATTGCTGAGCAACTATAAGTTTTGTGGAGTATTACAGTAAAAACTAGAGAGGTAGGTCAATGACCTGAATAGGCCTAGTGGGCCGGATCCACTTGAAGCTCATGCAAGCGCTCCCGCCAATGTTATGCCCCGCAACACACAGGTCGGACCACCATCAGTTTCGTGGTATATTACAGGAAATAATAGGAGGTCAGAGACCTGTTTGGGACTAGTAGGCTGGATAAACTCAAAGCTCGTGCAAGTGCTCCCATCAAAGTTATGCCCCACCTCACACAGGTGGGACCGCTATCAGTTTCGTAGACTACTACAGGAAATAAGAGAGGTAGATAAGTGACCTGTTTGGGCCTAGAGGGCCACATAAATTCAAAGCTCTTGCACACATTCCCATCAATATATGCCCCGCCACACACAGGTGGGAAAAGCACTTGTTTTGTGAGTGCTAGAGGAAATAATGGAGAGGTAGGTCAGAGACCTGTTTGGGTCAAGAGGGTCATATAAATTCAAACTCTTGCAAGCGTTCTATCAATGATGTACCCACCACACACAGTGGACACCATTAGTTTTGGAATACTGAAGGAAATGATGGAGAGGTAGTCAGAGACCTGTTTGGGCCTAGTAGGCCAGATTAACTCAAAGTTCGTACAAGCGTTCCCATCAATGATATACCCCACCACACACAGGTGGGACCACCATTAGTTTTGTGGAGTACTAGAGGAAATAATGGAGAGGTAGGTCAGAGACCTGTTTGGGTCAAGAGGGTCATATAAATTTAAAGCTCTTGCAAGCGTTCCTATCAATAATATACCCCACCACACACAGGTTGGACCACATTAGTTTTGTGGAGTACTGAAGGAAATGATGGAGAGGTAGGACAGACACCTGTTTGGGCCTAGTAGACCACATAAATGCAAAGCTCTTGCAAGCATTCCCATCAATGATATGCACCGCCACACAGAGGTGGGACCACCATTATTTTTGTGGAGTACTGAAGGAAATGAAAGGAGAGGTAGGTCAGAGACCTGTTTGGGCCTAGTAGGCCAGATTAACTCAAAGTTTGTACAAGCGTTCCCATCAATGATATACCCCACCACACACAGGTGGGACCACCATTAGTTTTGTGGAGTACTAGAGGAAATAATGGAGAGGTAGGTCAGAGACCTGTTTGGGTCTAGAGGGTCATATAAATTTAAAGCTTTTGCAAGCGTTTCTATCAATGATATGTCCCATCACACACAGGTGGGACCACCATTAGTTTTGTGGAGTACTAGAGGAAATAATGGAGAGGTAGGTCAGAGACCTGTTTGGGCCTAGTAGGCCAGATAAACTCAAAGCCCATGCAAGCGTTGCCATTAATCAGACTGGGTCAACCCAACCTACTGTCTCCTTCCCCATTGCCCTGTAGAATGTAAGCCCACAAGGGTAGGGTCCTCTCTCCCCTCTGTATTAGTCTGTCACTTTGTTCATTATATTTGTAACTTGTCTGTATGCAACCCTTTCTCATGTACAGCACCATGGAATGAATGGTGCTCTATAAATAAATAATAATAATAATAATGATATGCCCCACTATACACAGGTGGAACCACCATTCGTTTTGTGGACTACTAGAGGAAATAATGGAGAGGTAGGTCAGAGACCTGTTTGGGCCTAGAGTGCCACATAAAGTCAAAGCTCATGCAAGTGTTCCCATTAATATATGCCCCACTATACACAGGTGGGACCACCATCAGTTTTGTGGAGTACTGGAGGAAATAATGGAGAGGTAGATCAGAGACCTGTTTGGGCCTAGTAGGCCGGATAAACTCAAAGCTCGTGCAAGTGTTCCCATCAAAGTTATGCCCCGCAACACACAGTTGGGACCACTATCAGTTTCGTGGATTACTACAGGAAATAAGAGAGTAGGAAAGTGACTTTGATTGGGCCTAGTGGACAGGGGAGATTGACCAAACAATGCTTTTAAACACCCAAAAATGGTGGATGTAAATACAGCTAATTTGTTCATTACTGGTTCGATGGACAAAAATGTTGACTATTCAAAACAAGGGCAGGAGTCTCAAGGATAGGTATTGAGCTCAAAGGGACCTACTCAAGTCAAGCAACAAACAGCAAGGAGACCCCAACAACGGTCTCCATTTTTTTTTAAATTAGGAACAGCCATCACTTAAGTGGCATCAATTTCCCCAGAGTAGAAATATGGAAATGTGGAGTTTAATGCAGATGCGGATCCATGACTTGTTCATTTTGATAAACGTTAGTCTGTCTACACTGTCATTGGACAGACAAGTGCGCTATCCGTCAGCACACTACCAGCACGCTCATGACACGTTCACGAGAGAACGCTGGCTGCGGGGCACGACAAAATCTCCAAGGATGAGTGGCAAGCTCAGGCCATTTTTCCAGTTTGGAAGCCCAAAATGAACAAGGGTCTAGTTGCCCAGTATTGGCATCGATATTAAGCTGTAGATACTCCTGTATCATTCTCTCTAGGCGTTCACTATGTGTCAGACTTGTTCTCTCTTCTGGCGTTGGAAAGGATGGTATAAAAAATTGGTGAAACGATTCCACAAAATTGCTGTTACTAGATAGACTGTTACTGGTAACAAGTGATGATGACAACTCAACATTCCCAGGTTTGGAAAGTTAGAACTAGAGATGAGCAATGTTCAATTAATTTGCCAATCTCAAATTCGAGCTGTGCGTGTTCGAGTCATTCGACGAATGCGAACAATTAGCATCAAATTCGGCAGTTTGAGGTTATAGTTTGATAACAGTTCGTTCACCAAAAGGACCCTATAAAGTGGTCTGGGGGCAGAGGAAAAGGCTGAAATGGGGGCATGATTGTTTAAAAGCGCCGCATTTTAAACAATCATTCAGCCCGATCACTGCCCCCCGCAGCCTCCCATCCCGATCCTAAGTTAGGACCGGGCGGGGAGCGCAGCACCAGGGAGTGGGAGCGAAGGGCCAGGGTGGAAAAGACTTACCACCAGCTTTCCTCCTCTGTGCTGCGCTCCCCGCTCCCTGATGGCCCCTCCCCTCTCCCTGGATCTGCTCCCCTCGCCCAGTCCTAACTTAGGATCAGGTGGGGAGGGCGGCGGAGGAGTGATGAGGGGGCATCATGGAGTGGGGAGCGCAGAACAGAGCAGGAAAACCGGTGGTGAAGTTTCACAGCTGGCTTTCCCACCAGTTATTGCAAATAATCAGCTGATGCAGATCAGCTGTTCATTTGAAGAAGCCGCACAGTGCTGTCAGGGAAAGGTTCATGTGAGTTCATGCAGCATGAACTCACATGAACTTTCCCACGGCTGCACAGCTCAGCTACATCTTTGGTAGAGGTTTTCTACCAAGATGTAGCTGAGCTAAAGAAGAAAACCTGATTGGACTATGTCGGACGGAAGAGGAATTTTTTAATAAAGATGGAGTTCTAAGTGTATTTTTTGTTTTATTTCTAATAAAAAAAAAAAAAAAAATTCTGTGTGTTGTGTTTTTTTTTTTTTTAAATTCACTAGAAATTCATGGCGGTCATGTCTAATATTGGCGTGACCCCATAAATTTCGGGCTTAGGGCCAGCTGATAATACAAAGCTGGCCCTAACCCCTTTATTACCCAGAGAGCCACGGCACCAGGGCCCTGGATGAGTTGGGTTCAGCTCCAGAACAGGCGCTTCTCTGAACGCACTTAAAAGCATCCTCGAGGAGTCTCCTTGGATATCCTTTTTCAAGGAACCTCTTTTTTCAAAATCCGAGATTCCGTTCTGAAATCAGAATCACGTGTGCAATTTTTCCGCACCCTCCAGTATTGGCCGTATGGTACATTAAGAATCCAACTGGGAGGTGCCCACTGTCAAACCCTTGTTTTACATGGCCAGCCAATGACACAGATCCTTGTGTGAAAAAAGTGCTATTTGCGTGCTGATAGGCTGACACACCGGACCACCCACAGTATGTAAGCGGCAAAGAGAAAAAAATGGAGATCTGCATTATTTCAGTACACACGTCTCCACAGCCCCCCTCGCGCCCTGCTATTTATTCCTAGACACTGAAACTCATAATTACGTTCACCAAAAGCATTACTGTGAAAAATCAATAACGCTTTTGGTGAATGAAGTGTTATCGAACAGAAACTTGCATTACCGGATTTTTATAAAAATTGTTCGAATTCGTCGAATGACTCGAACATAGCCTGAAACAGGTTGAATTTGAAATTGGTAAACAATTCTAATCAAACATCGCTCATCTCTAGTAGAGAAGAATAAAATCGATTTTGGAACTTTGGACCAACTGAGGTATCTATGTTTTGACAGCAGCACTGATTTTAATCCATCCATTCCATCACTCTACACATGGCTCCCATACTGGTTTGGGTGGTTCTCTGCAGCCTCATGCGCTTTAGTGGTTGTGTCTCACACAACCCCATAAGGTGAGTGTTTTATGCACCATTATATCTCTTGTGTACATCAGATAAGACCCTATTCTGCTCTTGTCTCTTCTCCTGCTTATTATACCTTTGAGTATCCATCAGCAGAGTCCTACAGCAGTTACTGGTATCTTCTATGTATTGTTCAAGGAGGGCATTAGGATTGGGGGCAATAGGATGACCTATTATGCCCTATTGAATAATCCTCCTAGGCAGTAGAGTAGCTAGAATCCGATGGACCTTGGCGTACTATTTGGACCTGAGTGACCCATCACATGTTCGTTAGATATATGGTCTCTTGTAATGTTTTAAATCTTATACGGACTTGCAACTTGCCCCTCCCACTTTGTTATGTAATAATGTCCTCCATCCTGGTACACATGTCCCTTTACCCTGGTATACATAGTACCTGTCCTGGTATATATTTCCCCCATCTTGGCATATATGTTCCTCCTCTTTATATATGTATCCCATCCTGGTATACATGGTCTTCCCCCTTGTATATATGGTGCCCCATCATAGTAAATATGTTCCCCATCCTAGTATATATGGTCCTCTTCCTGGTATACTTAATCCTTATTGTGGTATATATGTACCCCATCCTGCTGTATGTGGTCCTCATCCTGTTATATATGGCCCCCATCCTGGTATATATGTCCCTCCTCCTCGTATACAGGCTCACGGCCTTTGGCTTACAGTGAAAAATTAAAAAAAGTTTTAAAGTGTCTGAAAAAACAGCAACAAAAAGCAAATCTTCAAATCACACCTCTTTTCACCCATTAAAAATAAAGATAATAAAGCGGGTCATGAATAAGAATGTTTTTATTTGAAACACGTTGACGTAGTCATGCAAATCATGCACATTTTCTATGTATGCGAGTAAATATTATTAAATAAGCAAATTTTGACGTTGGAGTGCCAGATTTATTTTTTCATTTTGGATTTCCGGTGTCAAGGCGAGACCTATTTCTGGGCTCAGTGACAGTTGATTCGAGGAAGCCTTGGTGGACTGGACTTTATTTGAATCACAAAAAATAAGCCCTCATAAGGCTCCATTGCATGAAAACATTATGGGTCTCAGAATATAGCAAGTCAATTAAAAAAATTTGTTTTCAAGTTCTGATTTTTTTCAACACTAAAATAGTTAATAATAGACAGGTTTGGTCTCTGCCATCCAACGCATAACCTGAGGGTACCGTATATACTCGTGTATAAGCCGACCCGTGTATAAGCTGACCCCCCTACTTTTGCCCCCAAAACCTGGGAAAACCTATTGACTCGTGTATAAGCTGAGGGTGGACTCCAGCACAGGTATACAGCCCCCAGCAGTGTGGTATACAGGCCCCCCAATGGTAGTATACAGCAGCCTCCTCAGTGGTAGTATACAGCAGCAGCCCCAGTGGTATATACAGCAGCAGCTCCAGTAGTTAGTATACAGCAGCCCCAGAGGTATATACAGCCCCAGTGGTAGTATACAGCATCCCCAGAGGTAGTATACAGCAGCCCCAGATGTAGTATACAGCAGCCCCAAAGGTATATACAGCAGCTCCAGTGGTAGTATACAGCAGCCCCAGAGGTAGTATACAGCCCCAGTGGTAGTATACAGCAGCCCCAGAGGTAGTATACAGCAGCCTCAGAGGTATATACAGCCCCATTGGTAGTATATAGCAGCCACAGAGGTATATACAGCCCCAGTGGTAGCATCCAGCAGCCCCAGAGGTATATACAGCCCCAGTGGTAGTATCCAGCAGTCCCAGAGGTATATACAGCCCCAGTGGTAGTATCCAGCAGCCCCAGAGGTATATACAGCCCCAGTGGTAGTATACAGCAGCCCCACAGGTATATACAGCCCCAGTGGTAGTATACAGCAGCCCCAGAGGTATATACAGCCCCAGTGGTAGTATACAGCAGCCCCACAGGTATATACAGCCCCAGTGGTAGTATACAGCAGCCCCAGAGGTATATACAGCCCCAGTGTAGTATACAGCAGCCCCACAGGTATATACAGCCCCAGTGGTAGTATACAGCAGCCCCACAGGTATATACAGCCCCAGTGTAGTATTTAGCAGCCCCAGTGGTAGTATACAGCCCCAGTGTAGTATCCAGCAGCCCCAGTGGTAGTATACAGCCCCAGTGTAGTATCCAGCAGCCCCAGTAGTAATAAACGGCCCCCCCTCCTTATCATGTCCCCCCCAGGCTGCGGCAGCTGTCAAAATAACAAACACTTTATACATCACCTTCCGGCGCAGCTCTCCGCTCCTCCGGTCCTCTGCTCCTCCGCTCGCCGGCTTCTTCTTCCTTGATGTGCCGGCTTCTGTGACCGCGCGCAGGAAATGACGTCATCTCCTGCGCCCGGTCACATGACACCGGCACAACAAGGAAGAAGAAGCCGGCGAGCGGAGGAGCGGAGGACCGGAGGAGCGGAGAGCTGCGCCGGAAGGTGATGTATAAAGTGTTTGTTATTTTGACAGCTGCCGCAGCCTGGGGGGGACATGATAAGGAGGGGGGGCTGTTTATTACTACTGGGGGACCCTTATTAAGGAGGGGGGCTGTGTAGTGCAATATGCATGGCATCCCCCCGCCGCTGATGGACAGGGGGATGCCGTGCATATTCATTGCACTAATGAGGCGGCCCCACGTGACCGCCTGCGGTCACCGCGGCCCCCTCCTGCCTCCTCCAGCCACCGGTCACAGCCCCCCCCCCACAGCATACCGTATGACCCGTGTATAAGCCGAGGGGGGGACTTTTCAGCCCAAGTTTTGGGCTGAAAAACTCGGCTTATACACGAGTATATACGGTAATTCAGACTGTGCTGTGGATCTGGCAGGGGTGCAATTTATTGTGAAGGGACCGCTGGGGGGCCTGCCAAATGAGTAAGTGAAGAAGTGAAGGCCATCCAATATGTATAAGTCAGGTCATAGATATATTAGTTTAGATATACTAAGATATTTATATCTATACTATGTTAGTGTTCTATATATATAATTCCTCTTGCCCCTTGGCTACTTCCACAGAGGTTTCTAGGGCAGGGGTGGTCAACTACAGTCCTTAAGGTCTGAAAATGGTGCACGTTTTTTGGATTCCCTTGGCATTGCACAGGTGCTAATTTCATTACCTGCTGAAGTGATGATTCCAGTACCTTGTGCAATGCGAAAGAAATCCTGACAACATGCAATATTTGTGGCCCTTAAGGACTGCACTTGGCCACATCAGTTCTACAGAGGTGTGTGTTGTCTTGCTTTTCTATACCTCAAACTGTCAGGCCAGAGGTCTGCAGCTTGTTCACCCGTCTCTGTAAGGCAGTATCAAAGCATCTCTTTGCAGAACACAGTCCTGCATGCAAGGAGTGAAGTTAAAAAAAACTTTACTGTAGCACAGATTATAATAAGTCTTAAACACTAAATACTATGAATATTCACAGTATAAATAAGGATAGTCCCAAAGGGATCAGCAAACTCCATTACAATGGTGCAAAGTCCATTAAGGTCTGTGTGGTTTAGCCAAGAGGCTGCAATCCCACCAATTATGCAGGGGAAGTGCAAGCGGCGCTGAACTTGGGAAGAGGAAAAATAAAACTAACAAAAAAAAAGGCATTGGGTCTTCAAAAAACTGAAAAATAACTCAGAAAAGTTTTCTTCAGACAAAATGCCAAATAAGTAATGGGTCAGCAATCCAGTATCAGTCCACTTTATTTTGAGTAATAATTAGAGATGTGTGAACTGTCCCTGAACATGCTTGTCAATTTCAAATCTGGTACGAACATTGCAGATTTTGTTCAGGATCATAAACCCCAACAATTTCTCCCCCCACCAAAAAAAAGTGAACACGGATTAGATTGGGAAAAACATTCAAAATTTAAAATGGCCCTAAAATTTTCCCTGATTGTTTGGGGGCAAAATGTTCATAGGAAGACCCGTTGGCCGTGAACAACACCTAACCCTATGGTCTACCGGCTTGTATCGAGGTGTATCATTTTTTGGAGCTTTAAATAAATGTTTTAACTTTCCTGGAGTTTGCAGGTGTTTTGCAGGGTGTGAATTTTGGAAAGAGCTGTGAAGCTTACAGCTGTCCACAAAGTTACAATGTCCTTAAAACATTTGTTTGAGAGCTTGATATTTTTTGTGGAATTTTCAAATATATTTTTATTTGACTAATTTAGTATATACACCATTGACTGAGAGACGCAAGGAGCACTGTAGCACTTCATAGGTAACTTGCACAGGTTATTCTGCCAGATACTGGTCTCAATAATAGTGTGGTTGCTATATGAGCTGTATATGCAACCAGAGTCTGGGGATATAGGGGACATCCATGTCCTAGATCTACTACACATTGAGCCAAATGTTATTATTATATACAGTATACTCAGGTGAAACTGTACCTAGGTTGAATGTGCCTAGTTGGGTATAAAACCTTTATAAATTGCACATATGTACACCCATTTGGGTATAAACTATGTATTATGTGTTTTTTTTTGTTGTTGTTTTTTTTTCTCTGGCATGAAATAACCTTGTGCATTGATATAATCTCACATATATCTTGTGTGTGTCAGTGGTGCAGCCTGCCACAATGCTGCTTGTACTGTGGTTGTAACCCCCTATTTTTACTTGTCATTGAAAATCACTTGTTTTTGCAAACTATGGGACGTTTGATCGTGTATTCCTATTTATATACATAAAAAATACAGCTGTATTAAAGAGGACCTGTCACCCCCCTGCTGCATGGCAATCTAAATGCAGCACTGAATGCAGCATGTCTGCTGCATTCAGGGAAGGGGTCACCCATACTTCTGTGTGCTGTGTACCCCGAAATAAAGCCTTAGGAAAACTCACTGTAAAAAGTCAGGAGGGCATTCCCTGGTACAGGAGTCAGCTCAATTGACAGGGGCCATTCCCCCCATCCCCTCTGCCTCTCTGTGTTGCTTCTGCTGTGCTGGCTCTGCCCTCCTCCTCTCCTGCTCTGTCACTCATCCTGCCACACACCCCTTGCAAATCATTTGTCCTAACCTCAGCTCCAGATTCCTGCCCTGTTGTCTGAACAAAGCATAAAAAGCACAGCAGGAGGCGGCATAGACAGGCAGAGGGGGAGGGAATGGCCCCTTTGAATCAAGCCACAGGGAATGCCCTCATGACTTTTTATAGTGAGTTTTCCTAAGGCTATATCTGGTGGTACACAGCACACAGACACATGGGGGACCCCCTCCCTGAATGCAACAGACATGCTGCATTTAGATTTCCATGCACCAGGGGGGTGACAGGTCTTCTTTAATGTTAATTTAAGAAGGAAACCTAAACAAATGAGACAAAGCAATATTTCAGGTACTTTCTTGCAGCCTTGCAGTATTTGCCAAGCTCGCCTTAATTGACCTAAACAGAGGGTTCAATATTATAGAGTTCTGCAACAAAACCCATTGATTAAGATTTGCAGAAATGATTTTACTCCCTGCTTGGGGCAGTTGTGTATTATTCATTACTCCAGGGAGAATTACTATTTGTCAACTTCCAGCGGCCTTTAAAGAAGGAAAAGAGCAAATGATTTTTACACTAACTTGACTTTGCAGCTATAAGGCTTCAGCAAATAATGTTCTTTTTATCATTCACCTGTGACTACTTATGTCAGTATCAATTCCTTCTGCTGCATTTAACACTTCTGCCAGTTACATGTTAGGACAAGAAAAATAGAGCAAAATTAATCATTTACATTTTTGTAATTCCCTTTTTATTTACCTTGTTTTATTCTGATATTCTTTGCACCAAATTCTTCAAAATGATGTATGTGTTTATGAATTTTGTACAGTTAAAAATGTTATTTTTTCTGTCTATTTTTGCCAATTTAAAGCAAAAAAAAAGTGTTTTTCAAAATGTTGCAAAATGTAATAAAAAATTTCTGGCGTACCTAAAATCACCAATAATAAATGCACTTGGCTGAAACGGAAATTTCCATCTGCACAGTGAAGCCTGCACAGCCATTTTCTTGAAATCCATCCGGTAGAGGCAGGACAGACACAGATTGAGCTCTCGGCTCTCTGAGCTCTCAATCTGCTCTGCCTATGAAGCCATGCTCCTGACAGAACCCGGATGTATCAATTGTGCCCACCACACACTGCCATGACACCCCTCAGCTCCAGGCCCGCAGGCATTGCCCCACTGCTGACATCACCCAACATCCTTGCCTCCTGTACCTCCGCTCAACTGCCAGTACAACCACTGTCGGATAAGCATTGTTAAGATTATAAGATGCACCCCAGTTGTCCTCCCAATTTAGGGGAGGGAAATGCATCTTATAAACCGAAAAATACAGTAAGTGCTCACAAACACCTGAGGCTGAGTTGGTCTTTTTGAGATGTCAAGAATAAAAAATGTTAAAAGCTTTTTTTCAGACTTTTTTGGAACTTTTTTTATAAACCTGAATCAAATCAATTTGCAATTACTGTAAATGTAGTGAAACAAGAGGAAGGGGGAAGAAGGGAAGGCTACTACCACTGAGGACTCATCAGACTCCCAGGCATCTGTGGCCTGGTGAATTGACTTTCACCCAGGTAAATACAAAGATAGTTGCTGGAGCCACTTCTCAATTTTTCAGTTGCTTTATTGGTGTAAAATTAATAAAATCATCATTGTCCCACACAGGGGGTCGGCACACCTGACGCGTTTCGGATTAGCACCCTTAATCGTTGGTGCCCATGTACAAAGTGAACATACATAAATACACAATTTAACAAATCATGCTGACAATCATTAACCCCTTATTTGTCGCTTGCTCGTACAAGATTACACACCTTCCAGATTACCGTATATACTCGTGTATGAGCCGAGTTTTTCAGCCCAAAAATTGGGCTGAAAAGTCCCCCCTCGGCTTATACATGGGTCTATACGGTACATGTGCTGTGTGGGGGCTGTGTCCGGGTGCTGGGGAGGCTAGAGGAGGCGGGGGGAGGCTCCTGACAGAGCGGCCCGTCACATGGGGCCGCTCATTAGATATGCACGGCTCCCCCCGCCCATCACAGCGGCAGGGGGAGCCATGCATACAGCCCCCAGATGTTTACAGGCCCCCAGTGGGGTATACAGCAGGCCCCCATATACAGCAGGCCCCCAATGGCACTCGCCCCCCCACACTGTGCAGAGCCCCCCTCCCGATGCATTATGTTACCATCCAGCCGCGTCTTCATCACCGTCCTCCCGTCCATCCTCTCGCGCTGTGTTCGGCTCTCACGTGACCCGGCGCGATGACGTCATCCGACTGCGACCGCCGGGTCACATGAGACCGGGAACGCAGCGCGCGAGGATGGACGGGAGGACCGGCGGTGATGAAGACGCGGCTGGATGGTAAGATAATGCATCGGGAGGGGGGGGCTCTGCACAGTGTGGGGGGCGAGTGCCACTGGGGGCCTGCTGCTGCCTGTATATACCTCTGGGGGCTGCTTCTGCCTGTATATACCTCTGGGGGCTGCTGCTGCCTGTATATACCTCTGGGGGCTGCTGCTGCCTGTATATACCTCTGGGGGCTGCTGCTGCTGCCTGTATATACCTCTGGGGGCTGCTGCTGCTGCCTGTATATACCTCTGGGGGCTGCTGCTGCTGCCTGTATATACCTCTGGGGGCTGCTGCTGCTGCCTGTATATACCTCTGGGGGCTGCTGCTGCTGCCTGTATATACCTCTGGGGGCTGCTGCTGCTGCCTGTATATACCTCTGGGGGCTGCTGCTGCTGCCTGTATATACCTCTGGGGGCTGCTGATGCTGCCTGTATATACCTCTGGGGGCTTCTGCTGCTGCCTGTATATACCTCTGGGGGCTGCTGCTGCTGCCTGTATATACCTCTGGGGGCTGCTGCTGCTGCCTGTATATACCTCTGGGGGCTGCTGCTGCCTGTATATACTTCTGGGGGCTGCTGCTGCCTGTATATACTTCTGGGGGCTGCTGCTGCCTGTATATACCTCTGGGGGCTGCTGCTGCCTGTATATACCTCTGGGGGCTGCTGATGCCTGTATATACCTCTGGGGCTGCTGCTGCCTGTATATACCTCTGGGGCTGCTGCTGCCTGTATATACCTCTGGGGCTGCTGCTGCCTGTATATACCTCTGGGGCTGCTGCATTATATACCTCTGGGGCTGCTGCATTATATACCTCTGGGGCTGCTGCATTATATACCTCTGGGGCCTGCCTGTATACCACACTGCTGGGGGCTGTATACCTGTGCTGGAGTCCACCCTCGGCTTATATACAAGTCAATAGGTTTTCCCAGGTTTTGGGGGCAAAAGTAGGGGGGTCGGCTTATACACGGGTCGGCTTATACACGAGTATATACGGTAAATCATTTCACAAAACCAATGTTTACATATTGTTACTTTCGACATATTTCATATAACAAATAATCAGATATTCTTATATTACAAAAATATTGATAGAAATGTGTATTACATATTGTGTTTTTTGATATATGTCAATATTCTGATGTTACAGCTATATCTATACAAATATAAAAGATCTGTTCTGAAATTAAGACCATTTGGATTACGGGCATCCAATTTTAATATCCACAATTTTTCCCTACTATGTAGGAGTCCCTCCCAGTCTCCGCCCCTATACGGACCGTAGACACTTTCTATACCTTTAACCTTCAGGGTTGAAAGGTTACCATCATGAAAATCTCTGAAGTGTTTGGAGAGCCCCGACATACTAACACATAATGCAGTGGAATTAGGGTTAGATGCGGAGATATGCTCTGACATTCTCTTTTTCAAAGTATGAGTAGTGCAACCCATGCATGTTGCCATGTAGGCAACATCTGTGGTATTACAGTTAATGTAAGATCTTATAGAGTATTTTTCGCCTGTCAGAGTGTTCTGAAACTCTGTGTTTTGATCTATAAATTGACAAAGGTTGCATTTCTTACCTCCGCATCTAAATGTGCCCTTATAATTTAGCCAAGTAGGTTTCTTAGAAATTCCGCTGGTAAAAACGTTTGGAGAAGCCATACTTGCTATGTCACGTGATTTCCTTTGAATGGTCTTCCATCCCCCTGACAAGACCTTATGTAATATATCGTTTTGATAGAGGATCGGTATATTTCTATTTAAAATATCCCTAATAGCATTAAAGTCGCTACTGTAAGATGTCACAAAAACTGGCAAGTTGATATTGCTTTCATTCTGTAATTTTTTATCATTCTTAGCCATAATTCCAGTGTCAGACAGTAGCGACTCCCTAGATCTTTTATTCATAATTTCCTGTGCCCTTTTTTACCATCCACGGTTTGTAGCCCCTTGACTTCAACCTATTTTCCATAACTGCAGATTCTATCAAAAAATCATCTGTTTTAGAGCAGTTTCTCTTTGCTCTTATAAATTCACCGACAGGCAGGTCTTTTTTTGTCTATTGCACCCATAGTGAAACCCTCCTCAAGTAAAACAGATAATTCACTCTGAAACTATCTGGTGGGGTCTTCCGACAGGGGACAAGGGTTTCACTATGGGTGCGATAGATAAGAAAACCAAAGAGTGTTTGTTGGTGGAGAAGCCCATTCGTCCTGTTTTCTATTCACTCTCCAAGACACACAAGGGTACGATTCCCCCACCTTTGTGACCAATTGTGGCAGGGATTGGATCCCTGTACAAGCGGCTGTCGGAGTGGGTGGACGTCAAATTGCAGATCTTGGTGAAGGGCATTGTGAGCAGGATAAGAGATACCAAGCACCTTGTGCAGAGTTTGCATAAAATAAAGTGGAACAGCAACTCTGTGTGGATAACTTGCGATGTAGCGAATATGTATTCCTCTATTCCCCATGACAGAGCTGTACAAGCAATTACAGATATACTGCTTAGGATCGGTGTATTTAGCGATCCAAAGAAGGAGTTCATTATCATGTGCCTTGAACATCTATTAAACAGAAATCATTTTAAATTTGATGGCAAATTTTATCTCCAACAATGTGGCTGCCCTATGAGAGCAAAATTCGCCCCCTATCGCTTGCTAATTTTTACATGCAGCGGTGGGAGGAAAAATTCATCTTTCAGTCTTATAACGGTTGTATCAATTTGATTCACTGGTATGGGAGATACATCGATGATATGGCCCAGATCTGGACCGTGCAGTGCAATGTATCTCCCGTTCCCACCCCACAGTCCTTGTTGGAATTCTTTAGACACAATAATTAAAACCTATCTTTTAACATGGAAGTACATGGTAGTGAGGCCCCCTTTCTGGATCTTATATTAATGGGATACGCTAGAACAGGCAAAATTCATTCTAAATTGTACAGGAAGCCGACTAATGGTAACTCAGTGCTGCAAACGGACAGTTGTCATCTGAGCCATGAAATTAAAAAACCTGCCTGTCGGCAAATTTATAAGAGCCAATGGGTCTAAGGTCTTCCGCAACCTCTACTGCCACTGACCATACAAAGCATCATATCCTTCTTGAGAGAATTTGCTCACATGGATGAAGTAAGAAATTTTCTGTTTTATTACTTTTCCTACCAGGGATGTCTGTGGATTGACACATTCCAGAACAACCTTAATTGTGATCTTGGCTGTCCATGGGATATGTAGGAGTCCCCTCCAGCACCACAGTGCAAACGAATTGATCTTTCTTTGATCACCCTTTGTCAAGGTCCACATCTCACACCCGTGCAATGCAATTGGGTATGCAATGGCTGTGACCAATTGTAGTTTGGTAGTGATCGAGATATCCTTGCACTTTTACAGTTGCTCCTTGTTCATCATTGCCGCATGACTTATTGCAAGCCACCACTTGATTTCAGTGGTAGAGCCGCAGTTACAATCAATGAGAAAGTTAAAACTATCTACCATTTCTATTTTTTCTTTGTCGATCTTCAAATTCACCTTCTCACTGGCGGTAGGCATTACCTTGGTCTTCTTCACGTTCAGATTCAAACCAAACTTCTTAGGCCGGCTTCACATCACGATTCCGAGCTGTCAGGTTGTGTCCGATATTTTGTAGGATGCACCGGACATAACCTGACAGCACTGGACGAGCAGAACCGGAGGGATCCTGCTTTTAGTCGGCTTTGTTTCTGCCGCTGTCCAGTGCTGAAATCTCAGCACTGCGAGTGCAGAGGAGCTGGCCATGGTGCTGAAATTTCAGCCGTGGAGCTATGTCCATGGTGCTGAATGAGTGCGGCTGCTTTTAACAGTCGCTGCTCTTCAGTACCACGTATCCGGGAACTGGTCTGATTTTTTTGTTGGATCCGGGCCGATTCCGCACCCATAGACTCCCATGCTGTCGGTGCCAGATCACGCCAGATCCGGGAGGATCCGGTTTTGTCTGATTTTTGTATCGGACACAAAAAATGCTGCAGACTCCGATTGTGTGTCCGATGCAAAATTTGGACAAAACCAGATCCTCCCGGAGGATAAGGCCAATCTGGCACCATAGGGATACATGGGGGACAAATTCAGATTCAGGTCTGTCTGGTTCACACCGGACAGACTCGGACTCGAAAAAATGTGGTGTGAAGCCAGCCTTACTTTCTTCACTGAGCTTTAAGGTCAGCTTCCTCAGATCCCATTTTCAGCCAAAAAGGTGGTATCATCTGCATATCTCAACCTCCTATTAACCTCTTACTGACATATCAAGCTGAGATTGCATCTTTTCCTGCAGATTATGGCTTTGTTAATTAACCCTTCATCTGCCTCTATCAGTCATAGGTGGTGTGGAGTGCTGTCTGTGGCTGTTAACCTGTTAAATACTGCTGTCAATCTCTAACAGTGGCATTTAAGGTACCGTTACATGGTATGACGTTGGAATGATGTCCACAACGATCTCGTGGGTGTGCTGTCGTTGCAGACATCGTTTTGACATCGTTGGTGAGGTCTAGATATCGTGGACAACTCACCAACGATCTTGTGAGCAGGGATCGTTCACAAACCATGGGAACGATCCCTACTCATTGGTGTCAATGGGCGAAGTTGTCCATGACATCGTTATCGCTGTGTCACACACAACAATCTACCAGGTTGGTGGATCGTTGATCGTCAGGTCTGAGAACATGTTCTCAAACCTGCGATGAACAATCCACCAACTTATCGTTGTTGAATTGCGATGTTACACGCGACGACATCCGAACGATGTCGCTGGTACATCTCAAAACTCGTGACGTATCAGCAACATCGTTAACAATGTCGTGCCATGTAACGGGGCCTTTACAGAGTACAAAGAAGTGGGTGCATCTTTTGAGGCATCACCATGACAGCCAGGGGTCTGCTGAAGACTTCCGTGGTTGTGATGTTGGTACTCCTGTGAAAATCAGACCATGGCTGGCATTCATAGGAGACTGATTTGTGCAATAAATAAATCCAAGTAGAAGGAATGGGGGCACCACCTAAAGGGGAACTCCTAGCCAGGAGGCGACAATGGACTGGAGGCACAGTATTCACCCGGGGTGCCAGTCGAAGAGCAATATCCAAGCTAAGAAAGGAAAATGGCACTCACCAGGACTGCGTGTAGCGGTGTCCTTTATTGATGAGGTTGCGGACACAGGGTGCAGGGAGGGGGTACCGGGGTGACGACGGCACTGTTACTGGCTCTCGCCCTTCTACGGGTCACGTTTGTGTCTTACAGATTTCTGAATTTTCTTCACAAAAACTATGCATGTTTGATACCTCCATAATTGTACTGACCTGATGAATAATAATGCAAGTTTTCTTGGGGGAAAAATCAATGCTGTATATAGCAAGATCTGAAAAAGAATTCCGATATTGCACTTTATCAGGGGCTGACTGGCCCAGGTGCCAGGGTGGCATTTGCCCCCGAGGCCAGTGGTATAGTCCTAGTGTAGGGCCGCCCAGATAAGGGAGAGCGGCCGCTAGGTGGCGCACTATGGCCGCGGCGGGCGCACAAACTTGAGAGGCTGCTGGACCCGCGACTGGAGCGGAGGCAGCCGGCAAGTGAGAAACGCCCCCCTCAATTGGTGCCAGCAGCACCCCCTCTCCCCTGCTCCTCATTTGGCGCCAGGGTGCAAGGTGGACTGCCAACAAGGGTAAGAGCAGCCAGCCCCTGCACTTTCTTCACTATTTGCACCAGAATGATCACACACCTGTGCAGTTGCACCCAACCCCATTATCCTCAGAGGTGATCACTCATTTATAACATATCTCTTCTTTTCCTTGAAATACAACCCCATTATCCTTATTCACTATTTCAAAACACTCAAAATGTTTCTTTTCCAGCACATTGCATAATAAAATGGATGGTGCCATTCAAAAATACATCTCGGCTAGCAAAAACTGCTTCACACAGCTAAGTCAATGGAAAAATTAAAAAGTTATCACTCTTGGAATAAGAGAGGGAACAAAAACAAAAGCACAAATATGGTAAATTGCTCAGTTGGGAAGGGATTACATCAGAAATCTGGAGCTTTATAGAATTGAATATAGAATTCAAACTTTGCAATGTTTGCTTGTGACACGAGTCACTACAGTAGCAAAAACAGACACAGAAAGTACAGAGTCACAACAAAACATCTGAGATGAAACAGTCACTACTTACTGGGAGGATAGCGAAAAAAGAGTGGTCAGACAATCCAGGGTAAGTTCCAGGAAGAGTCGCAGAAAGAAAATAGCAGCCAGAGACGTGGTCCAAAAACAAGCCGAAGTCAGGAAAACCAGGAGGACAAAGCATTGTTCAGGGAGCAGGCAAAGGAGTCAGAAAATCAGGCAAACAGAAACTAAGGTCAGATAGCAGACCTCGGAAGCACCAGAGCCCACACAGCACATGCAAGTGTATGATTGACACCAAACAGAGAAAACAGCATACTTAAATAGCAGAATAATCACAGGGGAGTAGAAACACCAGTGATTCCACCATCCCAGAACCTGCATGGAAAATAACACACACAAAACTGACTGACAGCTCAACCACAATCATATACCAGGCATTGCAACATACAACAAAGACAAAGCATTGGAGTGTGGAGATCAAGACATTACTCACCTGAAACTACCAGTCATACCAGAGAAAAAAAACAAACCTTGTAAAAGTATTTGTTAATTTTTTTATGTACGCCAAGACTGTTTTGTGCAAATTATGTAAAAATAAAAAAAAATTATTCAATTAAAATAAAACAAAATACATAAGAAACCCTTACATTTGTGCTGATACAAAGTCTCTATGAATTTGAGCATTTTCAAGTAGGGTATGCATTAAGAGTTTCTTTGAAATTACTCAGAATCAGTCTTGAATACATTTAATTTCTGTTAACATATATGTTGGCTGGAGTGCACTTAATCAGGTTTTAGCACTTAGATGAAGTGTAGTGTAAGAAAAAAATCATTCTTGAGTTGATCAGGCAGACACTGCTGTGAAAATGACTGGCAGAATTCTACTAAAGGGGCAAGAATTGTGGAAAACTGTGTCCTCCATAGTGTAACTATCTAAGAAATGAACCGTATTCTTTTTAAAGCACAGGTCTCCTATGTCACCTTATTTAAGGTGAGTTTAGAATAGATGAAAAACGTAAGGCAATATATAAATTTTCATCTTAAAAGTTGAACTTTTAATGACCAAATGTAGGTATTTATTTTTTTTCGTTCTGGCACTTTCGCTTTTTTCCTTTTGCTCCAAAAGACAAATCTTTTTTTCATATTCCCATCAATCTAGTTACGGTATATGAGGGTTTATAGCGGTGAAACAAATTGGGAATTAAAAGTAAAAAACAAAACCCATTGTGCTGACATTTTCTGAGGGGTGCACCTTTTTTCCCTTTTTTACCTTTCTATCGATGGAGCTGTGTGAAGATTTTTTCTGTGCACTGAACTGATCTTTACATGGACATTATTTTGCGGTTCATATGATTTTTTGATTGCTTTTTATTTCTGTTTTTGAGGGAGAATTGTAGCCACAGAAAAATGGCCAATCTGGTATTGATATTTTTTCCTTTGCTCTGTTTAACACATGGTGTAAACAGGTATTTTTGAAGGTGGACAAGAGAGTTAAAGGAAACTTGTCAGGTCCCCTGTGTTCCCAGAGCAACCTGCAGTTGTGGCACATATCTATATTCTCTGCCTAACACTCCCTTCATTTCTTTTTGCATATGAATAGATCTTTAGAAAAAGTATGTTTGCATTTCCTGCCTCACCCTTGTACCTGGGTCTATTTCTGCATCACCTGTGTGCACCTGAGACTGTATATGGGCCTCTCCCTTCATCCCCTGCCTCTGGGGTCAGCTTCCACAATTCCCTCTGTGGTCCAATTCCCCTGATTTGCCTTGGCGGGAAATTAACAGTGGGAAAGTAGAATAATGCTTTAAAATGTTCCTTGTACATTGTCCAGATAGGCTTCCAAAACTTTATTTTGCATGAGCCCTACCTGTAATCAAATACTTATTTGTACTACCGATATTTTTCTAAGGAGAGATAACCAAAAGCAACCATGTAATCTACTTACTTAATCACACTGTCTTATCTGTCATCAATTTCCAAGTGGTAGGTGTGCAAATATGGCCCCCGCTAGTGGTGGAGGCTCCTAGCACACTAACAGCAGTGGTGCTGCCAACAACCGGACTCAAAGCCACCCACAACTGAGGCCTGGAACTCACCGCCACACAACCCGATGCCCATGCTGCCACCCACACCACCGTGTTCTGACTGACCTGACAGTACAAGACCTGTGGTGATGTCATGGTCTTGTGATCAGTCACATACATGGGTGGAGCCAGGTACATGTGACTAATCACATGACTGTGACATCAGCACAGGTCCTGTATCTACTGCTTCCCAGCACTTGCACAACGTGCAGACAGCACAGGAAAGGTTGCACAGAGAGCACAGCACATGGGTGGAGGGGGCCTGCAAAGAGAGCTCGGCACAGGGGAGGCAGGGTTGGGCACAGAGGGGCCACAGAAAGGCAGAAGGGGCAGAGAAAGCACATGTGAATAGAGAAAGCACATGGGGGAAAGTGAGAGGGCACAGTTGTGGCTAAGAGAGCACACGGAGGGGGCAAGAGAGGGCACAGGGTGGCAGAAAGAGTGAACATGGGGCAGATAGAACACACAGGTAGGGCAGTGCCACCATCTTTGGACACTTAGGTATGCAAATATGGCGGTGGCGTGATGCATTACCCCACCGCAAGAGTACAGTAATTACAGGATTATGTTGGAAAGAAACTTTTTGGGAGCTAATAAAATGGATAATGAGGAGTCTATTTTGTATGCAATAAAGGATTTCTATCTGTGTGTGTTTTTTCCTCTTTCCTGAAAGTATTGCTAATGGCTGGCTGTCATACTGACAGCTGTCATTAGCAATAAGGCTTGAAATAAGTTGCCATAAAAAGCTGACATCAACCCCTTTACTACTCAGACTGCCACCGCCACCAGGACAGCTGGTAGAGCGGGGTAACTGCCAGTTTTGCCATCTCTTATGGAGGCACCAAGTCTGGGACGGCTGCTGGCTGCAATTTTCAGCGTGATGGGCCAAGAACACTTAACTCTTATGTTGAGAATTCCTGCTGAGAATTCCATTACCTGGCTGACTGGGTTTCCTTAGCTGACTAACAAAAATACAGTGAAGTCACACCAATTTGGTTTTAATTATATATTTAAGTAACTAAAAAAAATATGCCTCCCCTGTATTTTTCATTGCCAGTGAAGGTAACACAAGGCAGTGGGGGTTGGCAGCTAGTAGTTTCTTGGTTTACTTGTGCTGGCAATGGAAAATACAGCAAAACCCTACACATTTTTTACCAGAAAATTAAACACTTTATTAATTAGAAAAAAACACCACAGAAACAGGTTTTTAAGTAAAGATTCAATTATTTACCTACATTAGGAGAGAGCATGGGGAGAGAGAAAGCAGGCAGGAGAGAGACCGCAAAGTGGGGAGAAATAGCCACCATCCATAGCACCACAGAGCCTGCCACCATCGTGATGTCATCGCCCTCCAGATGAGAATCCATTAAATCCACAACTAGTATATTCGTAAGACCCCATAGCAGCACCACAAATCACAGTGGAGGACAAACTACAGGCTGTGATTCCATATATCTTTGACTGAATATAGACATCAAAGGCCGCAGTAAGACCACACATCTTGATTAGAGAATCAATGCTTTATTAATTACAAGACTAACAAAGCGTTTTTGAGCAATTTATTGTTATTTCAAATGTTAAGACTGTCTGTGAAGGAAGCTAATCTCTTTGAAAAATTCTTATGGAATCAACACATGGAATAAATCCAGCTTAGATTTTACAGCAAATTGCAGTAATGCCCTGGCCAAATATACAATTATTACTTGAGTATATTTCCACAGACTGTGCGGCAAATTTGTTCCGGAAATTTTGTAATGTCATGAACATGTTGGAGATTTGAAATATGTGTTTTTCTGTGCAGATTTATTTTTTTGCACATATGTTTAGTCTTTTTAAACCTCATACACATCAAATTTAGTATAAGTGTCTGCAGATTTGTATTGCTGTATTATATTTGTTTTGATATTGCCCTACAGAGACTAGTGAACATGCTGCAGGTCTCTGGCCTGATGGTCTGAGGTGTGGAAATGCAAGATACTACACACACTGCTGTAGAACCAGACTGACCAAGTGCAGTCCTCAAAGGCAGCAAATAGGGCATGTTTTCAGTATTCTGTAAGTATCATTGTAATGCTAAAGAAATCCTGAAAACTAGCACTGTTAGTTGGCCACTCCTGCCCTAGAAGTCTATGTAGAAAAAGAATCCTCAAGCCCTTTTGCCCCAATTGCAGCTCTCCCTGGACCCCATTAGGCCCTGTGCCCACAATGCATTGTATGATGCTTCATTTGAGGTAAATTTTAAGAATCTACATCAAAATCTGCATGACTAGCCTGAGGCTGGCAAAGTCTATGACAATTCAGAAGTGCTTTGCCCATATTACTTTTTTTCCTTTGCACATGTGGGTCAGATTTATTTTTTCTGACCCAAAATCTGTACCAAATCTGCAAGGAAAAAACAGTTGGCACAGCACTTCTGAACTCTCATAGACTTTGCTGGCTTGAAGATAGATTTGCAGATTTTGATTCACATTCTAAAAATCAGCTTCAAAAGAAACATCAAACAACATACCATGGACACAGGACAATACAACAATATGGTGGGGTCATGTTCACAGAAAGCATCCCCCATATGCTGTGAAAGCAGACAGGCATAAGAGTGTGACAAGTGATGCCATCGCAAACATTACTGCAATTCAGACTGGAGGGTCACACAGGGGCAATCCCGCAAGATTGAACTGCAGTGAACTCCCTAACATCACCACTCCTCACACACTGTCTTATGATACTGTCAAGATATTTCCACTACATTTTGTGCGATACTGCAGCTCTCACAAGACAGCTAGTGTTACTAGTGATGACGCCACTGAGATTCTCTAAGGTCACACAGCAGGATTCTCTGCTGCGTCACACCCTCTTTGTAACCGACTTCAGGGAAGTCACGAGAATGTCTTAGGATCATAAGCAGGCCCAGAAGCTTGGTAGCAGTGGTGCTGAGGTTTGCTAACTAATAACATAGGAAATAATGTCTGTGCCAAAACAGCAGGGCTCCACTGTATAATGGTTTGAGCCGTGTTTGACAGCTTTTGAGCCCTTTTGAAGGTATTTTCTAGGCCCTTGATTTTACCTCACATTGATTTGAATGGGGTTCGGAAGTTTGGCGAACTGTTCGCCAATCTATTCGGCGATCATATACCCATTCCGTGAACCGAACCGAACCCGAACTATAAAAAGTTTGCTCATCTCTAATCATAATACTAAGGTTACCTGTTGAAAAGATAATTTCTGCATGCTTTTTTGGCACTTTTGTGGGAAATCACCCTTGCTAAGTCTCTCCACAGAGGATGATTAAGTTTCATGCCAGGGGTGGATATATCATTTCTACAACCTGGCCAATATGGAAGGGGACCCACTACCATGTTCAAAACAGGATGAATTGTGCATTATGATGAGCAATTGAACTGCACAGGGTCCATATATTACTCTCGCTTAAGGCCCTCTTCTGTCTGTGTCCACCAATACTTCATGCTTTCGATTATCCAAAACCTTTTATTCCTTTTAGAATAAGTTGTGTTGAGCCCTTACCAATTGTTTAACCCAAAGAATTTGTTTCTTTGTCAATACTAATCAGCATTCTACTCTAGTACACTTCTGAAAATCATTTTCAGTGGAGGTCTCTTGATATGTCAATGGCAATATCTTTGTTCTATCTATATCCAGATTACGGTATATGTTTGTACTAAAAAGAAAGAAAACCTCCTAAAATATCCATGAGCCAGCGCTCTAAAAAAGGTGTTGTAGGCTTAAATTTCAGTTATTCAGTAAGATTCTTCTAAAGCAAATATGTAATCTGGCCTTCTGGCTTCTTTTTATATTTTTCTTCACTTAAGTGTGAGACTCTTTGAAATGATGTGAAGAAAATACAGCCACTTGGAAGCAATTTTGAGATCTGCACAGTAGGTGACTCCCTAGTGATTTACTTATTACATTCCCATATGTTGAGTTGCTGTTAGTGACACCAGCAGAGATGGCTAGGACAAAGTCAAGCCAAAAATGTTGCAGGAAATGAAGATAACCAAAAAAATGTAACTTATTTTGGCCACATTACACAGTTTGAGTCGTTGGAAAATGTTGTCATGCTTGTGGTGCGATCAATGGAAGAAGAAGAACACAATGGCCAGGACTTCTCTGGATCGACATAATTAAGAGCAACATGACCGACCATTGGCAAACTTAAGGAAGCAACGCAAGATACAACTGCCTGGATGATAATGTATAGAATGACCTAGAGTCATACTCAACTGAGAGGATAAGAAAAAAACGTCAATTATAAAAATTGATACTAATAATTTTCGTTCCTTTAGTGCCAACATATTGGTTGCATATTGCTTGCATATATGAGGTTGTTCTTCAATGTGGGTGCACACAGGGCCGCAGCATCCATGAGGCGACATGAAGTGTCTGTCTCAGGCAGCAAGCCCTGTTAAAAATATAAAAAAATAATAAAATAATAAAAAGATAAATAAAATAACAAAAAATGATACTAAAGAATACAAAAATAAATAAAATTAAAAAAATATAATTGAATAAATGAAATAGTACAAAAATGAAAAATGAAAAATATAATTAATAAATAATAAAAAAATAATAATAAAATAATAAAAAATAAATAAATAATAATAAAAATTAACAAAAAAATATTAAAAAATTATTTTATATATATAACAAAAATGTATATATATAAAAAAAGAGAATTCTTTTGATCTCAAAAAAAGTATAAAAAATGAAAAGTGAAAAATAAAAAATAAAAAAATATAATTTTTGTGTATATGTGTATATGGCTATACACATATATATATATAAAAATATATAGTGAAAAAATATATATATATAAATATGTTAGACACCGTATATCCCTGACTCATTGCCAGTAGTAGTTTTAATCCCAACTAAATAAATAGAAAAATATTTAAAAACATGGCAATATCTAAAAAACCCTAAGGGAATAATAAATAGATTTCTTCATAAAAGTCCATTTTTCATAAACCAGTATACACGTATGTGAATATCCATCTTCTCCTCTATTGTCCAAAGTCCTGTAAAATATGTTAAAATAGCACCAAAAAAAATATATTATAAAACATCTCCAAAAAATAAAAAACATAACATACCTAAACTTCATAAAAATGGGGCAAAGCTGAGAATCTCGTTCAGTCCATGTGGACGTAGGCATCCTATCTTGTGAATCCAGCGTGTCTCCAACTGTGCTAGTCTCTTCCCCATATCTCTTCCACGTGAATCTATAGGGACGCAGTCAATCCCAAATGGTACCTTTACACGCCGCCACAACAGGATGGATACAACCCGCTACAGGCTACAAATGTAGCTTGTCGCGCCAATATCGCCCGTAGTAGCGGCGTCTGAAGACGGGACGACACAGCCGGCTACAGATACATCTGTATCCGTGCACTGCCCATAAACAGATGGCTACATCGCCGATTGTAGCGAGCTGTATCGGCGTGTAAAGAACCCACAGAAGGGAACTGTGGACACCCGGCGATGTAGCTGCAATGTAGCTAAGGCGTGACCCATGCTCCGGGATACCACGCCCCTTCAGCGATCATTGGAGAAAGCTCCTTCGTTGCGATTGGTTGTCGCTGCACAGGGCGGCATATTTAAGGAGCTGACCAGTCACACTACACAATCGCTCGAGCGTCATGTATTAATCAGCCTCCTGCGATGCCTGCCCAATCATGATGTTCTTGCGTTGTCCTATCAGCGTACGGACGTCTCGTAATCCACAATTGTGGCACGCCTATGTGCTGTCCCTGCTGCACCAGGTCCGCCCATATTAGCTTGTTGTAGCGGTTTGTAAATGAGGTACGCTGAGCTACAGGTGGCGACTTGAGACACCCGGCGATGTAGCTAGCTGTAAATGTAGCGTAGCGTAGCGCCCCTTGTGGCGGCGTGTAAAGAGGGTGCGTTTCCCGTTGGTAACCGTTTGGGCGTGCTCGTGCACGTGAAGTAGCCGTTGGTATCCATCCTGCAGTGGCGGCGTGTAAAGGTACCAAAAGGCTCGCAATAGGCCACCATTACATGAGTGTTTTTGTTTGAAATGTCTGGGCAGAGGTTTCATGAGTGTTAGATCCTCCTCTTTCGCAGCATTGTTAATGTCCAGGACGTGTTCTCTAATCCTGACCTTGAGGGGTCTAGTAGTGAGTCCCACATAGACGAGGTTGCATGGACACACCGCATAATACACTACATGAGTAGTATTACATGTGATGTGTCTAGTGATTTTAAATTCTTTACTCTGATCTACCGATTGAAAGTTGCACGTTCTCGTCATATTTGGACATGCAATACAATCTCTGCAAGGGAAAAAACCCCACTTTGGTCCACTAGATCCAAAACCTAATGTCGGATTCGGAGCTTCATATTGACTATGTGTCAAGAGGTCACGTAAATTGTTAGACATTGTCCGACCTCAGTATAGGAGGATATTGGGTGGCTGCTTGCAATCCATATAGCCGACACATCTATGAGAGAGTAACTAGGTTTCTGCAGGAAACTTGCAGTTTTGCATATGCCTGTTCTGATATAAGAGAAGTACATGCTTTTCTTTGTTATATAGGAGGAATATTGTCCCCCTATAGTGTAAGTAATATTTTATCCACCTGTGGAAGATTCAAGGTTGATCCCTCAGGGTCAGAATAATCTCTGAACATACCCCACCGATATATTAGTCTAATTTTGAAAGGTTCTTCTTGTTGTGCACTTTATATATTGTGAATCACCTGTCTTTTTATTTATTTAATTTTTTATAATTCTGCAGCAATAAGTTGCCTCTATACACTCTTTTGTAATTTTGTGAAACAATTATATTGTGTGACAGTTTTTATCAATTGTGTTGACACTGGTATTTATTTATTTAATTTTTTGGTGAAGATGTGACACTATCTTTATATATATTTTTTTTATAAATAAGGTGAATTTATTATAATTTTTTGCATAAAGCACTTTCTCACATAGAGCCTTTTTTGTGGACTATATATTTGGCGGTGGGGTTTGGAGATCGAACTGGTCGCCCTGGATGATACCAAAATACCATTTAAGGAATCCCTACGGATATATATTAATTGAATTATGCAGGTGTTTGATTTATACTGGATGTACAATACTCTCATAGACCGATACTCTTTTTAATATTCTTGTGGCCCCAATCCCTGTTTTAAGATCCGCAACAATCGGAATTAGTTTGATGCATTATTATTGTGGTGTTTTTATAATTGATGATGTATTATTTATAATTCTCTTGTATTTTTTAACTATGTACCAATAAAATTAATTCAGTTTATACCACAATTTGGGCTGATAACTCATTGTTATATAGGTTTTGCTTACTCAGACTTTGCCTGTTAACCATAGTGGCCTATTATCTGGTTCTCCCACATCTACAATGGATCTGGTCTTCAGCCTCTTGATAATCAAGGCTTTGGTCGCAGGGTGGATTTTTGGCATGTTTTCAGAGCTCAAGTTGCAGTTCAAGTGAAGATCTGGGGATTAATTCCCGACAGCCCCGGGTGCGGCGCCTGTGATTGGCTAAGCAATTCGGGTGGAAGCGTGGTCTGTTGGAGGAGAAGCGCCATTTCTCCAGCTTATTGCAGTGGTGGCTTGGTGCTGTTCCGACTGCAGGTCGTTACCTGTGGTGCGTGGATGGTGCTGCATGGTGACATGTCTGACTAGTCAGTTCCAGGCAATGGTCCAGAGTTTTGTAGGCATATGCCAGAGGTTGGCAATCAGTGCTGCCTCCTGTGCTATAAGGATGCAGGACTGTGTCTCCCTACAGGATCACAGCTCTGCCAGTCATCATTAAGTGTCTGTAACTTGTACCAAGCCACCATTGCCATTAATGATTCTTGTTCTGGATTCTTATGTGTGGTTCTTGTATGTGCATATGATGGCGCTGACATCCTAGTGTGGACATGTTTTTTATTTTATAGGACAGATGTACATCTGTATGAACCAGATTTAGTTTTACTGATTAAAAAGAATTACTAGTGGGGGGGCGCCGTTTAGCAGTTAACCTCAGGCAGCAGAGAGGCTAGGTTCACCTCTGGGTGCACAGCAAAAAATAGATGAAATGGCTCGCCATTTGACTGTTGTAGTGCAAATTTTTCCAGATAACACTAGCTTCACACCAAGGTCTTTCCCTGTCAGGTTCTGTCCGGTGTTTTGCAGGATGCACCTGACAGAACCTGACAGCCCTGGACAAACATAACCAGAGGGCAAATATTCCCTCCGCGATACTGTTTTGTGCCAGAATTGGTGGTTGCCACTGTCCAGTGCTGAAATTTCAGCATAGCGGCTAGAGGGGAGCTGGCTGTGATGCTGAAATTTCAGCTCCGTCTCTTTCAGCTGCACTGTCCAGGTGCTCCCTAACATGGGAGGCTACAGCGCCGGATCGCCCCGGATCCGGGAGGATACGGGAAGATTCGATTTGGGCAGATTTTCGCCCTGGATACAAAACCGTTGCAAGCAACGTTTTTGTGTCCGAGAGAGATATCCGAATTCACCCGGATCCTCCTGGACAGATGGAAACCGGATTGCACATAGCTGCCATCCGGTTGCATCTGGCCCCATAGGGCTGCATTATGTCAAAATCGGGTCCGGGGCTGTCAGGTTTACACCGGACAGCCTCGGACCTGATCAGGCCGTGGTGTGAACCCCGCCTAAGACATCTACTGTCACGTAAGGACAGGAGAAGATGACACATCATCTACCCCCTGTCAATTTAGACTATCAGCTCACCCGCAGCCTTCCTTCTTCACGCTGGCTTAAGTGTAAGGAGGAGTGATTTAACAAGCTGTATCTCAGCCTGGCTCATGATAACATAAGCTCATTTTAAGGTTTCAAAGATTCTCAGCTTCAAAAATAATACCTGAATCACATCTATAGCAGACATACCTATCAGGCCGCTCAGTGTTTGTACTTGACAAACAGCTTTTTTGATGGGTCGAAAAAGGCTTTTCATATGGCAAAATAAACCTTTTGGACTATTTTTTTTTTTTACGTAGGATTTTGACAATGGCTCTTCTTACCTATTGGACTTTCTTCAAATATTTTCTTTGGAGATTTTTTACTTTGAGTCCACCAATAAAGTCTTGCAGACTGCCCCTCTTTTTCAGATACTAGTGATGGGCGAACCCGTCGATGTTCGGGTTCAATGAACTTGCCCGAACTTTTTTAAAGTTCGGGTTCGGGGTCAAAAGTAGCTTGAAACTTGAGTCCAAACCCCAAACTCAGAATGTAAAATTATGGGATGGGGGCTAGGAATCTGTAAAAGAAGGAAGATAGTTATTAAACAGCATTATACTTATTGGCATCCATTCGCTTGTACTTCCGCTCATTAACTTCCTGGATATTCATTGCAGAGGGATCCAACAGCCAATCACAGATGCTGTCACAGAGAATTGGTGCACCAAAACCATGATGTGGTTTTGGCACGGATTTCATGCTCCTTTGGTGCAATTTTGGCACAAATCTGCATGCATTGTGTTCACTGTGTTAATCTGCATGTCCTGGCCCAAAAAAGCACCAAAATCGCAATACAGTTGAGCTCTTTTTAATAAAATGATTCCTTGAGATAATTAGAAAAAAAATGATGTGCTGCTTCACCGTATTTTTGTATGCCATCCAGGTACAGCAGGCAGGTTCAGGCAGCCCCCTACCCTCAGCTGCCTATTTTTATCTGGCTGGAAACCAAAAATATAGGGAAGCCCTTTTTTTAATAATTTCATGAATTTCATTAAATAATTAAAAAAAAAATGACATGAGGCTTTGCCGTATTTTTGCCTTCAAGAAAGGAACAACTAGGCAGCTGGGGGCTGGAATCCTCAGTGCAAGGTGGCCCATGCTTTTTGGGACTTCCCCACTGTGAACTGCAGACTGCAGCTGCCCCAGAAAATGCTACATTCATAGAAGTATAATTTTCTGCCACTGTACCCTGACTTTTCTAGTGGCCCTGGTAGCATTGGGACACTCGGTAATAAACATGTTAAAGCCAGCTATGTGTTGGCCGCGGGCACTAAGCTTGAAATTCATGTTGTAAGCAATAAAAAAAAAAACATTAAGAAATAAAATACAATACAACCCTGTTTCCCATTTTTAATTAACAAAAAACCCTTCCCTCCAACATAATACACAGGGAACATGTTCAGCTCTGTTGCATATCTCTGTGAGCAGATGCCCATTCTCAGTTACATCATCTGTGATTTGCTGTTGGGCCCCTCTGCAGTGAATATCCAGATAATGAGCAGCACCGAATTAGTTGCATTGGGAAGGAGGGGCGGTGGGACGCGGTAAGAATAATGCTGAATAATAACTATTTTCTTTATTTTTACAGCTCCCCCACTCCTGAACCCAAATCCTAACTGTAACATGAACTTCCCAGGAAAGTCTGTGTTCGAGATCTGTGCCCGAACACCAGGTGTTCGGTATGAACCCTGAACTTTATAGTTCGGATTCACCCATCACTATCAAATACCTATTTTCACATGCTTGGGGTCATGTGCAGACTATTTTATCCTCCTGCTTCTCTCTTTGTTGTAATCTTTAGCTGAGAGAAGCAAGAGGAGACATCTGTTGGCACATAACCACAAGCGTGCAAATAGTATGTGAGAGATCACATGATGCATATTTCCCAACTGTCCCAGATTCGGCAGTCCCAATTTGAGTCTTAGCTTTTTCCTGACTTCCTCTCACTTTACCAACCCTATCACTCTTTCTCAAATAGCAGGGCCAGGATCTCAAAGCATGAACATGCCTTTTATGATGCTCTCCCCAAGACTTGAACTTGTGATTTCCATTATCACAGGCAGTTGCTCTTGCTCTAGCTATGAGCCACAGCCCACACTGAAAAAGATAGGAGAATTTGGTAGTCTTGAAACTGCATTGCAGCCAGTCAACCCAGAAGCAGATTATACAGGTACATAGACATACACTGATAAATTCAGATGTATCTGTATGTCCCTGTATTCTAGATGTGTAAAAAGTAAGATTTTTTGTTCTATAAAACTACTGAAAATAATGAGAAACAATTAGCCATTATTTTCTTTAATGTTCCCCAAGGACATTAACCAATAACTGATAACATTGCAGGTAGGAGATAAAGCCAAAAGCCACAGGATCAGCTGATATCCTTAATAGGATTTTGTGTTCTTGAAGCTGCATTGCAGACTCTGACCTGACATATTATACAGATACAGAGAGACACATCTATACATAGCAGTGTATTTGGATGTGTCTGTGTTCTAGAGGGAGAATAAAATAAATATTTTTTCTTTTTGTGTCCCTTTTGCTTTTGTGGCCCTGCGGCCACTTTCTCAGGGCATAAAAATCCTTATCCTGACTAGTTGAAGCGCAAGTAGCACAAAACAGTCCATCATCTGTGTTCCAAATGCCCTGCACTGGATTAACCTCTTCTGATGGAACTGCAATTTTAACGAACATGGAATAAAGCCTGCGTTTTATGCTAACGGGTGCCACAATTTCTTTTCTGAACAAAGTAAAATTAATCGACACAGAGTAGAGTCCTTTCTTTTTAATAAGACACACATACAACTCTCTTTTACCCATGTATTAATCCCAAACATACCCAGCTCCGAAAGTAAATCCACAGCGATGTCCCTCAAGGATTCTCAGCTCTGTTAAATTGCAGTGAGTGGAAACATTACAGTGTGTGCTCACTGTGAGTAGCACTCTCAGACTGACAGACCACTGTGTGGGCTGTGATGTCAGAGTCAAGCTCATCTGAGGACACAGCTTGCATTGCTCAGCTGTGACCTCAGTTGACCTCTCTGACATCACAGCCCACACAGCCAGCTGTGAGACTGAAAGCACTATGCATTTTTTAAAATGATTTATTTATTTTTATACCTCTATGATGGCACGTTCGATGCCAATGCAATAATGTATATGGCATCCAATTACAAACGCTGTCACAGAGAGTGGGCATCTGTGATTAGCTGTTGGAGTCAGAGTGCAGTGAAAAAACATGAGGTTATTGAGTGGACCTAGAAGCAAGTGTAACCGCAGCACTGGGGATTGATAAATATAAGGCTCCTGCTTTAATCCCTGTTTTACTTCTCTTTGCAGGTCCTCATCCCTTACTGCCACCATTTTACAACTGAAAACTTTGGGTATCCATACACTTATTCTTATTTGGGGTTCGAACTTCAGGCTCAAGTTCAGACCTAAACCTGGACTTTTAAAAAAGTCTGGCCGAATCTGCCAAACGTGAACATTTGTAGGTCCGCTCATCTCTAGTCTCGAGTTAAATGTCAATAACCCAGAGATAATGAACAAATTTTGACCAATAACATTCGATTCCTTTAATATGTTCACCAGTTAGAAGCATCTCCCTATTTTACTCAAGTAGGTTTTTGTACTATATCCTATAATTTTTACTTTTCCATAGATAGGTGGGTGCAGGAATATAAGGCTACACCCGATAATCTGTGTTTAACGACCAGAGGTGATAACACCACTGATTCACGTCAAAACACAGAGCTCATTTCCATATGCAAATTTAAGATAACGAGCATTGAAGTCTAAAAGAATGTCCCTCGTACCCCTGTAGCTTGGCAGTAATAACAGCATCTCATACGCTGTGAAAGAGAAGGATGGATTGAGCCTTGGTTTTCAATTTGCATCAAGCATATTAATTGCGGTGCAGAGCACAGCCATAAAACAGCAATGTGCTGGAACAAACATTTAATGTACTGAGCTATGAATGAATGCTCACATGAATTTTCAGCGCCAGACAGAGCAGCGTTTCCCGCCCTCTCGCGCACCACTACAGCTACACCTTCAATCGCTGCTGCGGGAGAGATGGAGGCAAGAAGGAGACACAAATTAGAAAGAGAAAATTAATCCTTCAGAGTAGGAGAATCTCCTGCTGTACATTCTGCCCCTCTTCAGCCCAGCTCCCACCGAACCGGCGCTCACACAGCGTCCAAAATATTCCTTCATTGTTCCACAACAGAGTTTAATCCTCAGAAGTTTAGATTAGGCGAGGGGAGAATGCGCTCTGCTGTGAAATATTCTGCATGTTAAATATAATATTCCCATTTTTCTATTACCAGCAGTGATTCCGGAAATAAAAAATACGAGTGTGAAGAATTAATAGTTGCAATCTGCTGTAACCCCTTGAGGCTTTGCAGTGTAGAAATAGGAATCACTGATATAAAAGTATTTTAAGAGGATGTCTATTTTATAACACAATGTCCTTTTTAATTTACGGAGCTATAAATCCTCTGCACATATCAAGATTTAAAGCATGGCATTCTATCAGTCAGCAGACACTACTAGAGGGATCTTAAAGGTATATGAATGCAATTTTAAGTATCCTGTATTTTAATATAGGTAAGTAAAAAGAGGGAGAGCAATGTAAAGAACACCCACTGAATGGTATGGTGATATTAAAGGGGCCAATTGACCACCCACCCACTGGGTTGTGCACCCCTTCACAACCCCGGATTATGGCCTTTGAAGTGTTGCTCTCCTTGGTGGTAATAAGGGACTGCGAGCCGCTGAGCACCACTGCTCCCGCAGCGCTTCTGGGTAGAAGCACGTGAACAGGATTCACGTGATCGGGAGACAAGGGAAATGTCACCGCAGGTAGTGTGTGGGGCGTATGTTGATTGCAGCTGATTACAGTTTTAAGATCCTTCCGGGGGGAAGAGATTTTGCCTGATTCCATACACCAGAGCAGCTCCTGCCGAGATCCCCAATGGGGAATAAACATGCAGGAATAAACGGATTAACGGTCTAATGGTTTGGATAATATCAATTATAATCCAGCTCTCTGATTCCTGCTCTTAGCGCTCCATTAGACCGTTAATCCTTTTATTCCTGTATTTTAATCTAGAACATAA
Source organism: Allobates femoralis (assembly GCA_033576535.1). Lineage (NCBI taxonomy): Eukaryota > Metazoa > Chordata > Amphibia > Anura > Aromobatidae > Allobates > Allobates femoralis. The sequence continues at coordinate 61,990,351 of JARQOC010000012.1, forward strand.
TGCACAAAAAACTTGTAAAAGTGGTTGAAGACTGGGGGTTCACAGCCTGTGACTTAGTAACCACATGTGGCCTATGATGTGTGGCTCACAGTTGTCTTCCAGCTTTTGAAGTAGCACTAGGTCCAGCAAACAGCTATGAAGACCAGATCTCCAGAACGTTAATTGGGTTAGTTCCCCATAGAACTGCAATTATGGATACCCATTTACTGGCATTGAAGTTTTAGAAATAAGTATGGTAACTCAGAAACAGGATTATACTACCAGTCAGAGGACTGAAGCTGGTTGTGATAGTGTGGTAGAGTACTTGACTTGTGAATACTGAATGGGGGTAAGGTAGGAAGGAACCCTTGGATCTTGGTATACTGCCTTGGTCTTATATCTGTGGAAAAACTTTGTCTGTCATTCCAGTACTGGAAACTCTGGATGTCACTATTGTGAGGGGGAGGGAGTTGGATGTGGCTCCTAACCCTCTTTCAGAGCTGAAAATGGCTCCTAACCTTCTCTCGGAGCCACATTTAGCTCCCAACCTCCTGTTAGTGCTGAAAGTGACTTCTGACCCTCTTTCAGAGTTGGTGTGACTTTCAACCTTCTCCAAGTAGAATGTGGCTCTTGACCATCTCTCAGAGCTGAATGTGGCTCCCAATCTTATGTCAGTGCTAAAAGTGGCTCTTCACCCTCTTTCAGAGCTTTATGTGGCCCTCAACCCTAAATCAGAGCTAAATGTGCCTCACAACCCTCTCTCAGAGCTGAATGTGACTCTTTGACCTCTCTAAGAGCTGAATGTGGCTCACAACCTTCTGTCAGTGCTAATAAGTGGCTCCTGGCCCTCTTTCAGAGCTTCATGTGGCTCTCAACCCTCTCTCAGAGCTGAATGTGGCCCATGACCCTGTTTCAGAGCTGAATGTGGCTCACAACCCTCTGTCAGAGCAGAATGTGGCTTTCAACCCTCTATCAGAGCTGAATGTGGCTCAAAACTCTTTCTCAGAGCTGTCAGTGCTGAATGGGTCTCCAGACCCTTTTTCAGAGCTGGGTGTGGCTCTCAAGCCTCTCTCAGAGAAGAATGTGAAACTTCACCTTCTCTCGGAGCTGAATGTTGCTCACAACCCTCTCTTAGAGCTGAATGTGGCTCATGACCCTGTCTCGGAGCTGAATGTGACAAAAAGAAAAAACAGAGCACACACATGAGAGGTACCTGATCATTTATTGGGGGCCTTCACCAAGGTGTGGGGACATTGACCACTCACCTTGTATGGTTGCGCACCCCTGCTCAACCACAGTGTTTTGCTTGGAAGGAATCGCTGCTCCGGGATCGCCCGTTGGCTTCTTTCCTGGTCCAGGTCACTTGCAGGGATCGTCCGATCATGTGATTCCCGCAACACTGTGACATAACTGTAGGTCCTTCACTCGGAGATGAACATCAAAGGTAAATCCAACTGAGGAAGACAGTGGACCACTGTTGAAACGTGTATTGGAGTGTTGACTAGAAGAGGTTTATTAGATAATCAAATTGCTCCCCTGTCATACTGTCCCCTGTTACACTTTGGCTGAGTGCTACCACATCTGACCACAATCACTTCTATTCATTCAGAGCTAGATGTGGCTTACGACCCTCTGTCCGAGCTGAATGTGGCTCATAACCCTCTCTCAGAGAAAAATGTGGCTCTCAATCCTCTCTCAGAGCTGTATGTGGCCCACAAACTTTCCTCACAGCTCAATGTGGCTCACGACTCTCTCTCAGAGGTGAAAATGGCTAATGACCCTCTTTCAGAGCTTACTGTGGCTCTCAGTTCTGTATCAGAGCTCAATATGGCTCTTGCTGCCAGCCACTTATTTATGCTGCCTATGGTTTGGGCATCATGAATCAACAGGTTCCTTTTAACGACTCTTTCAGACATCCATCCAACACAATCCAAGTACGGATCCCATTGGCACCTGCAGGTCTCTTAACTTAAACTTGTCAGGTTCAAAGTCATACAGTTAGGGCCAGAAATATTTGGACAGTGACACAAGTTTTGTTATTTTAGCGGTTTACAAAAACATGTTCAGAAATACAATTATATATATAATATGGGCTGAAAGTGCACACTCCCAGCTGCAATATGACAGTTTCCACATCCAAATCGGAGAAAGGGTTTAGGAATTATAGCTCTGTAATGCATAGTCTCCTCTTTTTCAAGGGACCAAAAGTAATTGGACAATGGACTCTAAGGGCTGCAATTAACTCTGAAGGCGTCTCCCTCGTTAACCTGTAATCAATGAAGTAGTTAAAAGGTCAGGGGTGGATTCCAGGTGTGTAGTTTTGCATTTGGAAGCTGTTGCTGTGACCAGACAACATGCGGTCAAAGGAACTCTCAATTGAGGTGAAGCAGAAAATCCTGAGGCTGAAAAAAAAGAAAAAATCCATCAGAGAGATAGCAGACATGCTTGGAGTAGCAAAATCAACAGTTGGGTACATTCTGAGAAAAAAGGAATTGACTGGTGAGCTTGGGAACTCTAAAAGGTCTGGGCGTCCACGGATGACCACAGTGGTGGATGATCACCGCATACTTTATTTGGTGAAGAAGAACCCGTTCACAACATCAACTGAAGTCCAGAACACTCTCAGTGAAGTAGGTGTATCTGTCTCTAAGTCAACAGTAAAGAGAAGACTCCATGACAGTAAATACAAAGGGTTCACATCTAGATGCAAACCATTCATCAATTCCAAAAATAGACAGGCCAGAGTTAAATTTGCTGAAAAACACCTCAAGAAGCCAGCTCAGTTCTGGAAAAGTATTCTATGGACAGATGAGACAAAGATCAACCTGTACCAGAATGATGGGAAGATAAAAGTTTGGAGAAGAAAGGGAACGGCACATGATCCAAGGCACACCACATCCTCTGTAAAACATGGTGGAGGCAATGTGATGGCATGGGCATGCATGGCTTTCAATGGCACTGGGTCACTTGTGTTTATTGATGACATAACAGCAGACAAGAGTAGCCGGATGAATTCTGAAGTGTACCGGGATATACTTTCAGCACAGATTCAGCCAAATGCTGCAAAGTTGATTGGACGGCGCTTCATAGTACAGATGGACAATGACCCCAAGCATACAGCCAAAGCTACCCAGGAGTTCATGAGTGCAAAAAAGTGGAACATTCTGCAATGGCCAAGTCAATCACCAGATCTTAACCCAATTGAGCATGCATTTCACTTGCTCAAATCCAGACTTAAAACGGAAAGACCCACAAACAAGCAAGACCTGAAGGCTGCGGCTGTAAAGGCCTGGCAAAGCATTAAGAAGGAGGAAACCCAGCGTTTGGTGATGTCCATGGGTTCCAGACTTAAGGCAGTGATTGCCTCCAAAGGATTCGCAACAAAATATTGAAAATAAAAATATTTTGTTTGGGTTATGTTTATTTGTCCAATTACTTTTGACCTCCTAAAATGTGGAGTGTTTGTAAAGAAATGTGTACAATTCCTACATTTTCTATCAGATATTTTTGTTCAACCCTTCAAATTAAACGTTACTATCTGCACTTGAATTCTGTTGTAGAGGTTTCATTTCAAATCCAATGTGGTGGCATGCAGAGCCCAACTCGCGAAAATTGTGTCACTGTCCAAATATTTCTGGCCCTAACTGTATATCAGGCTAAATTCAGGTTGAGAGACTCGCAGCCAGTCAGTACATGCTATATGTTTCATGGACATCTGAAGTAGGCCTTATGACTGACGCAAATTTTCAAAAGCTGGTATGTGGGGCTGTAATTAATCATATCTCTTTAAAAGTTTTGTGTATCCAAGTAATTATAACTTTGTTTCTTGCCACGTTTTTCATGTTTTTCTATATTTGGGTTACAAATAGTAGGACACTATGATTTTTATTCTTTCATTGACCTCTTCACTGTTCATCTTCCTGACCCAGCCAATTTTTTCAATTCTGACGAGTGTCATCATAAGTGGTAATAACTTTGTAATGCTACAACATATCTCAGTAAATCTGAGATTGTTTTTTTCTGACATGTACTTCAAGTTAGTGGTAAAGTTTGGTTGATATCACTTGCATATATTTTCAATTTTCAAATGTTTTAATTTTATGTCCTTAAACGAGATATTTATATCACACAAAATAGTTCATAAATAACATTTCCCACATGTCTACTTTATTTCAGCACCACTTTTGAAAGATAATTATTTTTGGTTAGTAAACGTTTATCAGAAACTTCTCATGTTTACAAAAATATATGGAATCTGAGAGTCCTCAGTGGTTGATACCTTTTAATGGCTAACTGAAAAGATGGTAAACATAGCAAGCTTTCGGGACACTGTGGTCCCTTCGTCAGGATGGTAATGACACAAATTCTGAAGACACACACATATATACCTAAGCAATTGAAAGAAAAAAGAAAAAAAAAGGCAAAACAGTGTTATATGCTGCGGTGAATACATCAGGTGACATAAAGCAGAGTAGGGTTAGGGAGGGGTGGAGGAGCAGGGACAGAGAAATCAGACTTCTAAGATAAGCAGAACAAATTGTATTAGGTAAATGGTTAGCAAACCATGGAGACCTGAAAATACTTAAAGGGAACCTGTCACCTGGATCTAAGCTCCTAAACTATCACTACCTGTCCCTGCACCTTCCTTGCTGCTCCCTATCTATCCCTCTCTGAGCTAAATCGCCCTATAAAACAGCAGAAATCCTCCATTTGGAATCTCCCACCCGCTTTACACTGTAAGGTAGCGTTTAGGATTGGCACGACAGAAGGCAGTGACTCAGGTATTTACTCACACAGCACACAGTTTAATGACACAGTTCAGATATTCACAGACCTCCAGGTTCCGGGGCGCAGCTGAGTACAACCTCTTACAATCCCAACAGCTGATATAGAAGCTCTGTACCTTCCCCCGGGTAGGCTGTGTTAAGTCAGCCCACAACCTTTCTCTCCTCACCATCCGCTCATTAGCCTCATGAACATCCACTCTGAGAGAGCTCGCAGGCTGTGTTAAATCTTCACACAGATCTCTACACAGCAGCTCCTGCTGCTGTCCTGACACACTCCATCCCCTCCCCACAGCCCAGGGCAGCTCATATCATCTTCTATTCACGCACACACCTGGGCGTCAGTTGTTTGAATCAGCACTCAGCTCCAGTAGCAGCTTACCCTGTGGGTGCTGCTACCGAGCAGAAGATACAATCTCTCATATGCTGTGTCCCAGTCAGTGGACACATCGAGGTCGCATCACCACAACATGATAGGTGTAAAGCAGGCGGGAGATTCAAAATGGGGGAGGCGGCGATGAAGAAAGAATAATGCTGCCCAGCGGGGCGTGTGCTGCTACATCGAGGAGGGGCAGAATGGAACTTGGAGCCCCCTTTTCAGTCCCCAGCCTCAGGGACTTCTGTAAGTTATAAGTTATTTTTCTGCTGTTTTATAGGACGGATTTAGCTCAGAGAGGGATAGATAGGGAGCAGCTAGGAAGGTGCAGGGACAGGTAGTGATAGTGTAGGGGCTTAGATCCAGGTGACAGGTTCACTTTAAATGAGTTGTGGAGAGCAGAGTTCTAATTGAGACAGTTCACAGAAGCGTCAAGAGTTCATAGTCCTATAATTTGAGTGTGTTGCAAGATGTCTCCAAATGCACTTCATTTTATATAAAAATGCATGAATCTGCTGTCCCCAAATGTCCGTTAATTTTACATAAAATCCAATGAATCCATGTGAAGCATTTAGTCCTGTTTTGAATGTGTCAAAGGTCGTTATCAATTTATATTCCCAAATTCTTCTCTCTCTCTAAGATCTGAAGTTACTTTGTAAAATGAGCAGCCTCATATCAGATTCAGTGTTGTGCTCAGAGCTGTAAAAATGCTTTGCTACAGGTAGGTCCACACGCCTTTCTTTTATTGAGTGACCTACCTGTAGCGAAGCATTTTTGCAGCTCTGACCACAACAATGAAACCGATATGAGGCTGCTTTAGGGACCACATCACATTTGGAGTCACTTTAAGCAGCCTACAAGACAGAAAATACCCAAAAACGAAACCATTCTAAAAACTGCACCCCTCAGACTGCTCAAAATCCTATTATTTATTACCTTTCACCCTTCACTTGAATTAAAGCAATGTGGAAGGAACAATTGAAAATTTCACTTTCCAACAAAAATGTTGTTTTAAACCCAAATTTTGCCAAGGATATTACAACACAATGGACTGTACAATTTGTTGTGCAATTTTTCCCTAAGTATGCCAATACCCATATGTGGTGAAAGCTACTGCTTAAATGCAAGGCAGGGCTCGGAGGGGAGGAAGCACCATTTCACTTTTAGAGCACAAAATTGGCTGGCTTTGTTAGCAGATACAATGTCACGTGTGCAGAGCTCATGATGTGCCTAAACAGTAGAAACCTTCACACCCATTTTGGAAGCTACACCTTCAAAGAATTCATCTAGAGGTGTGGTGAGCACCTTGAAACCGCAGGTGCATCACAGTATTTTAGAACATCAAGCTGTGCAAATAGAAAATCACATTTTCTCCACAAAAATATTACTTTAGCCCCTACTTTCTTATTTTCATAAGGGTAACAGGACAAAGTGAACCATGTCATCTGAGTACGCCAAAACCCTGTATGTGGTGGAAAACTACTGTTTGGGTCATGGCAGGCCTTGCAAGAGAAGAAGTACCACTCAAAATTTGGAGCACAAAATTGTCCGGAATAAATAGCAATTACCATGTTGTGTTTGCAGAGCCTCTAATGTGCCTAAACATTTAAAACTGCCCCATATGTGACGCCAGTTTGGAAACTACACAACTTAAGGAATTTATTTAGAGTTGTGGTGATCACTTTGAAGCCCCAGGTGCTTCACAGAATTTTATAGTGTTGAGCCATGAAAATGAAAAAAGGCATTTATCCCACAAACATGTTACTTTTGCCCCAAATTTGTCACTTTCACAAAGGAAATAGGAGAAAATGGACTATGCATTTTGTTATGCAATTTCTTCCGAGAACACCCACACCCTGTATGTGGTAGAAAACTACTTTCGAGGCACAGTGCAAAGCTAGGAAGGGAAGGCACGCCACATTAGAGTGCAGATTTTGCCGGAATAATTTGAGGTGCTATGTCACATTGTCTAAACCCCTAAGGTGCCAGAAAAACAGAAACGTCCATATGTGGCCACACTTTACAAACTATATCCCTAAATGAAGTAATCTAGGGCTGAAGTGAGCATATTCATGCATTAGGTCGTCACATACTTTTATACCATTGGGTGATGAAGAAAAAATAATTATATTTTTAGGACAAACATTTTATTTTAACCCTATATTTTACATTTTTACACAGGAAAATGAGTAGAAATAGTATCAAAATGTGTCACTCCATTTAGGTTATCTGTTGCAATGCCCCATATATGACTGTACAGTACTGCTAAGCCACATGGCGATAATTGCAAGGGATGGAGGTGCTATTTGACTCTTGAACAACAGACTTTCCCAGAATACTTTGCAGACTCCATAAACAGAGCCCCTTAGTGCCAGAAAAGCACACATTCCTCATTTGGATGGTACAAGTGACCCCATTTTCGAAGTTAACCCGTCTTGGAACTTCTCTCTAGGTGTAAAGACTATGTGCCCGCATGATCACCGTGACATACCTATACCTCATTGGTCAGTAACCACTATCTGACCATAATGGATAGGTACTATATGTCAAATGTCTTGATTGGGTTAAAAAACACAAGGATTAAGAATATACTGGATTTTTTTAAATGTTTCCATGTCTTCATAATTCAAAAGTGCAAGTGATAAAGTACAGAACATCCTAACCATAATACCCATATCAGAAAAAAAGTAAATATAAGAATTGAAGTATAGAGTATAAATGCAGAGTAAGGATATGTATGAGATAGAAAAAAAATCTGTGTCAAAAGCAATTGTGACTATATGGACCTCTGTAATGTATAACCTATGAGAATTTCTTATTTATCCAGACAATATTGTATTTTGGTTTGCAAACTTGTAATATGCCACTCATGGGTTACACAAGATTTCTAGGAGCCTGCTAGTATTTAAAGTGGGTAATGTAATTATCTACCTTGTGATGGTCAACTCATTGTTCCTAGAGTCTTGTAGATGACTGGTGATGTTGACCATGTGTAATGTAATCATCTCAACTCTTTGTTTTAGGAGGCTCAGAGGACATAATCCTCTAAAATTCCTTTGTATTAGTATGGTATTGCAGATAGTATGTAAATTACTTCAGCCACCATTGTTTGTGGTCAGGATTAGAGATGAGCCACCACCCTGCCGTTCGTGTTTGATTCGAATAGCCGAATCGACGGGGTGTTCGACGAATGTTCGTCGAATGCTCGACGAACACCGTCAAACATCCCGGAACACGAAAAAAACTAGGATTGTGGGGCTGTTTCACTTCCACAATGTATATACATACATTGTGGAAGTGAAATAAAGTCAAATAAAGTGTAAAAAATAAAAAATAATGTATGCTCACCTGTCCACGGTCCACCGAAGCCTCCGGTATGGTCCTGTGTCTTACAGGACCTGTGGTGACGTCAGTTCTCGCAGGAACTCCGGTCACATGACCGGAGTTCCGCGAGAACATGACGTCACCACAGGTCCTATAAGCACAGGACCTTGCCGGAAAGCTTAAAATAGATATTTTTATGTTTCGGACCCTTTCTTTAAGTAAAAGTTACTTAAAGAAAGGGTCCGAAACATAAATATATCTATTTTAAGCTTTCCAGCAAGGTCCTGTGCTTCCAGGACCTGTGGTGACGTCATGTTCTCGCGGAACTCCGGTCATGTGACCGGAGTTCGCGCGAGAACATGACGTCACCACAGGTCCTAGAAGCCGCAGGACCTTGCCAGAGGTTTCGGTGGACCGCGGACAGGTGAGCATAGATTATTTTTTATTTTTAACACTTTCTTTTAGGGAATGTTTATTTGGCTCAAAATGCGGCAGATGCGGTTTTCTGACCGCATCTGCCGCATTTTCGAACCAAAATCGAACATGTTCGAAATTCGCCGAATTGGAACCAAATTGTTCGAATTCGGCGAATGACTCGAATAGCGCCAAAATCGGCTCGAATTTGAGATTGGCGAACTATTCGAGTCGAACATCGCTCATCTCTAGTCAGGATGTTATACAAACTGTCTAAATGTCTATACTAAACCCTCCATGACCCTTCTCTGTCAATCATCATTTACATGAACATTATCCAGGCAGCTTGAAAGCGAGCCAATGAGGGAACAGTCTTATTCCACCAATCGTGACGTCCCCAATATCCTGCAATGAGGGCTCAGATATATAAGGAGACCCGCTCATTAACCAGGGTGATTTTGATGCTGTCTAGTGACCTCAGTCTAGGGATTTCGGTCCCGGCTAGAGGTGCACGGGACTTGATACAGGCAGCTAATCTAGGATCTACGAACCCGTTTAGCCGGCCATAACCCCAGGCCTAGGCATTACAGTGCCGACTGAGGGGATCAGTACCTGGATTCTAAGACTCCATCCTGCCCCACCGGCTCCATCCTGCCCCCCCGCCACCATCCTGCCGCCGCCGGCTCCATCCTGCCCCCGTCGGCTCCATCCTGCCCCGCCGGCTCCATCCTGCCTCGCTCGCTCCATCCTGCCCCTGCTCGCTCCATCCTACCCCCGCTCGCACCATCCTGCCTCGCCCACCACCATCCTGCCCCCTCCAGCCACCATCCTGCCTCTCCAGCCGCCACCATCCTGCTCCTCTGGTTCTATTTTGCTCCTCTGGCTCCACCCTGCTCCTCCGGCTCCATCCTGCTCCTCTGGCTCCACCCTGCTCCTCTGGCTCCATCCTACTCCTCCGGCTCCATCCTGCCCTGCTCCCTCCATCCTGCCCAGCTCCTTCCATCCTGCCCCACTCCCTCCATCCTGCCCTGCTCCCTCCATCCTGCCCCGCTCCCTCCATCCTGCCCTGCTCTCTCCATCCTGTCCCGCTCCCTCCATCCTGCCCCGCTCCCTCCATTCTGCCCCGCTCCCTCCATCCTGCCCACCTGCCTCCATCCTGCCCCCCCTCCTCCATCCTGGCCACGCTCTCCTCCATCCTGCCCCCCTCCGCCTCCATCCTTCCCCGCCCCCCGGCTCCATCCTGCCCACCCGCCTCCATCCTGTCCCCCCCGCTCCATCCTGCCCCGCTCGCTCCATCCCCCCCCCCCCAACCTGCTCCCCCGGCAGTTAGCTGATCGGTTTCCCAGGCAACGACAGGTCCTAAACGCCTGTAGGACCTAGAAGATGGAGGTGGAGCGAGCCGGCGGACAGGTGAGTATCCTCACTGAGGATTTTTTTACTTTTACTGTGGAAGAGCGGGGAGCGGAGTATCGTCATATACCATAGTGCTGCTATACATGTACTGTAATGTACCACCATATACCATAGCGCTGCTCTACATGTACTGTAATGTACTGCCATATACTATAGTGCTGCTATACATGTGATGTAATGTACCACTGTTGAGGTAGAAAGGACACTTTCCCACTGACTTATATTTTCTTTATATACTTTTATATTTTATATTTTTACTAATACTCCTGGTGAGAAACAATACGTTTTTCCCTTAACCTAGTATTCTATAGATATATCTGTCTGCTGAAAAGAAGATACTGTTGTGTTGAGATGGATGAGAACTGAGTAGATAAGCTGTCCTCTGGATGCCTGTGCCAAAGAGTACCAGGAGAAACCTAAGATGTCCTACATATTAGGAGCCCAGAGATGGCACCGTGTCAAGAAGAAGGATGGACTCAGCAGAGAAGACAAAGGACTAATTATTATTAACAGAGATATATATATTAGCCTAACCCCACCTAACCCCCACCTAATCCCACCTTGTCCAGGCCATTTCACGCCTAGTCGCTAGAGTATAAAATGCCGTGTAGCCGAAAATAAAAGTGCAGTTGCTGTGACCGTTGCTGAGCATGCACTGAGATTGAACCAGATACCTTGTCTGACTCATTCTTACTTGGGTACCCCATGCTCTTAGTTCAATTTGGAGTGACTGGTGAAGGAGTGTATTGTCGCAACGACCCCGACACCACCATATACCATAGCGCTGCTATACATATATATATATATATGTAGTTCACTCACGTTGACTGAACAAGTTCTGTCAGTCACAGTATGTCAACTACATACATATTCTAGAATACCCGATGCGTTATAATCGGGCCACCATCTAGTAGTTAATAATTTATATAAGTTTATTGAAGCCATTCAGAAACCTTTGCTCTTTTCCTCTAGTTAGTTCTCCCTCCTTCCTCCCCTCCTCAGGAAATTCTTCTGTCTCAAGATTATGTAGCAGTGCTGAAGCCGTTCTTATCAGCATGGACTGAATGTACTGTACTAATCCAAGGCTAAATTGAAACTAACTAACACACAGAATATGAATTGAATGTTTTTCAGAATAAAATGTAGATTCAGCATAATATGATGCAATCACCCCTAGTAACACCCCTTTTAATATCCCTTTAAGGAGCCATATATAACTGTTAACTCCTCCCTTAATAAAGGTCTTTTGTCATTAAGCTCTACTTTGACTTGTTTGTCAGCATGGTTCTTACCGGTGGCATGCACACACACTCAGACAAAGCATCCAATTTGGCGGCAGACACTTAAGAAGACAGCCCACCCGAAAGGTGTGGAGGGCATCCATTACAGCGCTATCTCTCGTCCTGCGGTGCTTGGCACCCTTAATGTTGACTGCGCTGGTGTCCGGTAGACTTGAAAACTCCACGGATTCTCTGCTTTGCTTGCAGCTCTCCAGCAGTCTGCAGGTTCAGGTGCCCGGTAAGCTGTCTGGGAGAACCTGTCACCGGCTCCTCTGTTCCCAAAACTGCTGCTCTCTTGGAAAGCTCCTTTCCTGTCTGTCCATCAGACATTCTCTCCTCTAAATTCCTTCCGCCCTCACACTACTTGCACTCCTACCACTGGGGCTGAGTCTTCTAGTAAAGGATTTAACCCTGTAGTCCCCTGAGCTAAGGGTGTGTGTGGATACGAGGAATAAGCCACATATTAACCTCCCCATTCACTTACCACAGGGATACCACACACGCTGGTCTGGGTGCAGTAGCCCTTAGTGGCGCTCCGACCAGTGGGGCGCCACACAAGCTGCTCCCTTCATCCTGGTACCTCCCATCTTGTGCTCTTAAGCATCCTCGATGCATGCCCTGATTTCAAAGAGTCTTTTAATCAATTCTATTCCTACCCCACATATGGAAATGTGTCCACTGACCACCGGGGAATCGCCAGAGAGTATTACTTCACTTCCCTCACAATGGAGATCTGTCTGTTTTAAAATCTCTGCTTGGGACCCACCAAACTGACACCGAAGAGTACAGCCACTGTCCAGGTATCCACTAGGGGTGGATGTCGAGTACCAAAACTGGGGAAACACACTTGGCCCAGAATTTGGACTGTGGAGCAGAACCTTAGCCAACTCCCTGAGTAACTCTCAGGGTCTGAACAATTTAGAGGGGGCTTTGGTTGATGATTAAGGGTGAGTGACTAGTGAAATATTTGGACTCGCTATAATCGTAACGAATAGACTGTAATACTCGCATATTCATTATGAGTAGTGAGTCCAATGTAAGTCAATGGGAAAGGCAAGTAACTTTCTGTTGAACCTTACAAAGCGGTCTGTGGGGCATGAGGAAAAGGCTGAAATGGATGCAAGATTCTTTAAAAGCCAGTAGTAAAAGCAAGCAGTGAAGTAGAAAACACTGGTTCTTGTCTTCTTAAAATTCTCTTTATTATTTGAAAATTATAAAATCATTCAGCATGCTAGCTGGGCGCTGGACGCGTTTCGGAAGAACAACTTCCTTAATCCTTGGCTAATGATTAAGGAAGTTGTTCTTCCAAAACGCGTCCAGCGCCCAGCTAGAACACTGAATGATTTTATAATTTTCAAATAATAAAGAGAATTTTAAGACAAGCACCGATGTTTTCTACTTCACATTGCTTCCTGGGCAGTTGCCAAAGCTGCCACACCAGGTGCGGGAATCCAGGTGGTTAATGGGCGGTGGAGTGGCCTTCCCCTTCCCCCTTTCCATTTGAATGGGTAAAAGCCACTTTTTTTTTTTAACAATCAGCTGATGCATGATCCCTGCCCAGTGCTTCGCTCCCCTCCCAGTGCTTCGCTCTCTGCCCGGTGATTCGCTTCCTGCCTGATCCTCTATTCCCCGCCTGGTCCTCCGCCTTCAACCAATTTTCTATTCCCTGCCCAGTCCTCTGCTTCTTGCCCTCTTCTTCGCCTCCCCTCTTCCTGCTAGAAGCAAGCCCACCAGCTTTTTCAAATTTACTGCGGGCTATTTCAAATGATCAGCTTATGCATTAGCTGATAACTTGAAATAGCTGAGAGTAAAACGACTCTTTTTACCGCCGGCTTTCATACATCAGCTGATTCTTAGAAATAACCAGCGGTAACAATCAAGGCAGTAAAAAGGCCACCGGCTTTTTCAAATGATCAGCTGTTTGTTTGAAATAGCTGGCGGTAAATTTGAAAAAGCTGACGGGCTTGCTTCCAGTAGGCCAAGAACAAGGTTGGAAGTGGAGGGTCGGGCAGGGAGTAGACATTAGCCGGCGATTAAAAAGTATTTTTACTGCTGGCTTTTTACCACTGGTTTTTATCACCAGCTATTTTAAACAATCAGCTGATCTTTTGAAATACCTGGTGGTGAAAAGACTTTTTATCACTGCCTTTCCTGCTGGATATTTCAAACGATCAGAATAGTACGGTATTCGGGCTACTCGCTACACGGCGAGTTTACTTGTTATTTTCATTACTAGTAGTGAGTACAATGCAATTAAATGGAAAATGCGAAAACCATGCTTCTGTACCCTACAAAGCAGTCTGGGGGACTGAGGAAAAGGCTAAAATGAATGCATGATTGTTGAAAAGTCTGCAGTAAAAAGTTGCCAACTTTTTTAAACCATCAGCCAATGCATGTTCCCCACCTGGGGCTTTGCTCCCTGCCAGACTATTTCCAGCAGGCAGAAGGGAGGTGGAGAACAGGGCAGGAAGTGGAGGACCGGGCAGGGAGTGTAACGTCAGTTGGGGGCGGAGGGCCGGGCGGGGAATGGAGGATCAGGCAGGAAGCGAAGCACCAGGTGGGGAGCAAAGCATCGGGCGGGGAGCATGCATCAGCGGATTGTTTAAAAAAGCCAGCGGCTTTTTAACACCGGCATTTAAACATTCATGTATCCATTTCAGCCTTTTCCTCACGCCTCCAGACCACTTTGTATTGTCCGGCAGCACAGTTCTCGCATTTCCCATTGACTTGTGTTTTACTCACTACTCGTAATGAGTAATAACAAGTAAACTCGCTGAGTAATGAGTAGCCTGAATACCATACTATTCTGCGAGTAGCGAATAGTAATGAGTATACTCGCTGATCCCTATTATCCTACTGTGGGACTGTCCTACTATCTTCCATGCTACAAGCCCTGCCCACAAGGAACACCAGTATCAATAACCTTATTTGGCTAATGGGGTTCAGGAAGTAGCCTTCACCTTTAACCAGTACACATTATAGAACATACAGTTTCCCAATGCAGATACAAAATGCAAAGGTATCCCTTGGGTGACAGGGTGACACCACCTCCTACACTTCTGCAAAGGATTTGAGCAGACAGAGAAATTTAACAACTTTACAAATGACCCCATTTTTAAAACTGCACCCACTAAATAACTATTTTATGGGTGTAATAAGTCTTTTGGTCTTACATTTTGTTAAAAGATTTGTTCAACATTAGCATGAAGAAATAAAATAAAAAATTTTTCAATTTAATTTTTTTTTTATGAAAGTGTAGTTTTCAAGGTAGCTTATTTATATCCAGTACGGTAAATTAAAGTAGTGGACTCCAACATTTATAGCACTATTTTTTCTGTGCTCACAAATTTGACCAATTGGTGGGCCCGCAAAGAAAGTGTGGCTTGTTGGAACATATATTCAGCTTGAATGATTATAGCTGTCTGGCAAAGGGATGAAGCACACCCAAAACAGATCCTACTTTATAATGTACATCCATTAAGAATTCATCTGTAGGTTTTGTGTCTACTTGAAAAGCAAATTTGTAATCTCAAGAAATAAGGGGATTACTCCTCTGATCCTATTTTAAGAAATATGCAGAATGCTTCTGACATAAAAATGAGGAATAATTTGTACTTACAAAGTAGACATGTCCCCAGCAGACAAGCAGCCGCTTTGGTATTTGGTAGGAGCTGCAAAAATAAACTGCAAGAATAAAAAACAATCCAAAGCTAATTTTACTTTTTTCTTTTGAAAGTACTGGTTGTACTATGTCTCTATGGTTCAATTAATTCCTATATGAGGGATGCATGTTCCAAGTGACATTGCCGCACAACACTGATAGTGCTGTACACCGACTCCGCCACACACCGACACCGCGGCGCAACACTGATAGTTCTGTACACCGACACTGCTGTACACCGACACCGCCACACACCGACACCACCGTACAACACTGATAGCGCCACACACAACACTGCCGCACACAAACACTGCCGCACACCGACACGGCCGCACACCGACACTGCTGCACACCGACACCGCTGAACACCGACACTACTGCACACTGACACTACTGCACACTGACACTGCTGTACACTGACACTGCTGTAGGTATCTACTATATCGGCGTCACTATCACCAGGATACACACGTCGAGATCCGACGTTAGCTGCAGCTCATCTACTGCTGCACAGAGGTCCACGGCGAGCCAGCCGGGAGATGACCGGTGTCAGCTTGCAGTGGTAGTACCCCAACTGCCATATTGGAACACCCACATTATGGGTATTCCTATATGGCAGCCAGAATTCAAATCCCCCACCAAGCCGCGTGACTTCTCTGATTGGTCGCCGCCGGCCGCAGCAACCAATCAGCGAACTGGTGCGGATTGTCGGGAAATATGAATCCCGTGACGCTGATTGGTTGCCGCTCTCAGCGGCGACCAATCAGCGGCGTGGGATTCAAAACCCCTGCCAAGCCATGCTCCAATTCGCTGATTGGTCGCCGCTGGCGGCGACGACCAATCAGCAAAGCATGTTTTAAAACACGCACCAAGTGTGCTGATTGGTCATCACGGCTGGCAGCGACCAATAAGCGGAGCACAACTTGGTATATTGGCGCGCAATTTCAACTGCCGCTCAAAGTGTGACGCACTTCTCTGCTGTTTACAAGGCTGTCAGTCATAGTGTCATCAAGCTGTGGGGAAAAGGTGTATCACAGTCCGCGCTGCCAGGTCCACCGCCACTCCAAAGAAAACACGAGTAGGTGCTGTTCAATCAGTATTCTTTATTTCATCCGCAGGTAGCCCTGAGGAAGGTGCTAGGAGGGCACCGAAACGCGTCGGATGAAATAAAGAATACTGATTGAACAGCACCTACTCGTGTTTTCTTTGGAGTGGCGGTGGACCTGGCAGCGCGGACTGTGATACACCTTTTCCTCACAGCTTAATGTTTCTCCACGATTGAGTGGCCGGTGG
The DNA here is from genome assembly GCA_033576535.1 of Allobates femoralis. Lineage (NCBI taxonomy): Eukaryota > Metazoa > Chordata > Amphibia > Anura > Aromobatidae > Allobates > Allobates femoralis. Next base: position 62,006,875 of record JARQOC010000012.1, read on the forward strand.
AAGTTCAGCAGCATCCATCAGTGGTTTATCCATATATGCCTTCAAACCAGTTGTGGGTCTCACAACTGGCATAGGTGAGTGTATTCCCTATACACCATTTTGTCCTTCAGTGTTGCTAGTGATAAGGGCACTATTGCGCCTCTTGTTCCCCCTCCTTTCTTTTATCTGACATAGTTATAGTGTCACACAGTTCCCTCCTATTTACAAGGTATTCTAGAATACCCGATGCATTATCTAGTGATACTTTGTAGTTTCCATGTTATCATCACAGCATCTTCATACCCTGCAGGGATCTTCTGGATTAGTCCTCTCCATTATAAGCAGAGACAATTAGTCCTGCTGTTGTATAAACTGTCGTGTAATTATGCACACCTTCTCTGAAGCTCTCTCCTCCCTCCTCCCTCTACTCTCAGTGCTGTGTGGTTTCACTTTCTGGAGCTACTGTCCTGTTCAGGACATGGAGGGAGAAAGCTACAGGTCTGCATGATCGGATCTAGACATCATTTGTTTCTGTAAATAGGAATCACTGCTGTGCTGTGAGAGATCCTGTATTTATCTGATCTTTTGGTTTTGCTGCAAATAGAGTAGACAGGAGGATATAGCCCCCCACCCTCTGATCTCCTGTGCTGTGATGTGAATATGTGACATGAATATTCATCCTATGGGGAGTGGACAGAAGAGAACTAAGTGGATCATTCACTGTGATTGACAGATGGAATGATTCTTTTTATTTGATGTTTACATGAGATAGGAGGGGAATATAAATAGTAGAAATGCATAAATAGAGAGAGCTTAGAGAAAGGAATTAGAAAATGATAGCAGATAAATATAAATTTTTGTCCTGACAGTTTTCCTTTAATTTCACCTGCCTTTAACATTTAGTTGACACATTTCTTGGGCATCATCAAGAAAAGAATAACGTGGTCTAGTAAGATGCAGTGTTACAGGAGGAAGAGGGAGATTTGGAGAATGTGCATCAAAATCTGCATGTCTGTCCTGAGGCCAGCAAAGTGTATGACAGGTCAGACGTGCTGTTCCTAAGTTGCTTTTTTTTCCTTGAACATGTGTTTAAGATTTCTTTTTCTGTCCCAAAATCTGCATCAAATCTGCAAGAAAAAAAACAGCGCTGGGCAGCACTTCTGAACTATCATAGAGTTTGTTTGCTCAAGGACGGATGTGCAGATTTTGATGCAGATTGTCAAAATCTCATTAATAAAAGCATCAATGTATTGTGCACACAGGGCCTACCAACAATATGGTGGGGTCAAGTTCACAAAAAGCATCCCCATATGCTGTGAGAGCAGACACACATGAGAGTATGACAAGCAGTGCCTTCACAAACATTACTGCACTTCAAACTCGAGGGGTGACACAGGGGCTATCCCACAAGTTTGAACTGTGCTGTGCTCCCTGACTTCACCAATCCTCACACATGCTGTCTCACAATACTGGCGAGAAATATCAGCTAGATCTCTCACTATATCATGGCTCTCACAAAACAGCATGTGTTACGAGCACTGACACCACTGAGGTTATCTCAGGTCACACAGTGGGATTCCCTGCTGCTTGATACCCGCTGTGTAACCTCAGGGAAGTCATGGCTTGTCACACTCCTGGGAGCTGTGAAGTGCCTGCTGTCCCACCATATATGGGATGCAGTCACTGATCTTTTCCCCCATATGATAGGACTACTTCAGAAATATTTGGGTTTCATTTTTTTTTTAATTATTTTTTACATCCTTATTTTTTGGGGGGGTTGGGTGGAATGGGAGACTTTAAAAAATGGATTATAAGTAAAGAAAATGTTGAAAGAGTGTTGTGGTTATTTTTCAAATAAAATATTTATTTTTTTGGTTATTTGTATCCTTACTGATATAGTTAGTAATATCGGGTATCTGAATGATGCCTCAACATAACTAACCTCTGGACTTGCTGTCAGCTGACATTAACCCCTTTTTATACAGTCTGCCACTGGCTCCAGGGCAACTAGAATAGAGGGGTAACTGCCAGTATTGGTATCTCTCATGTAGGTGCTAATTCTGGAGCAGCTGCCAGCTGAAATTTTTAGTATGGGGTGCCCAGAATACTTGGGCCTCACCAAGCTAAAAATCCAGCCTCCAGCTGCCTAGGTTACTTTAGCTGGCTATCAAAAATATGACTAAATGCATGCCTATATTTACAATTATTTATTTAGTTTTACAGTAATCTGACATCAGTTTGGTTGCCATACTGCCAACCAATCACAGACGCCAGCAGAGAAGGTGGGCAGGCCTAAGTCTGACTTTAACAAATCAAGGGGGGAATGCAATCAATATGTCTGAGGTTCAGGAGCGGTGCCAGGAAGCAGGCTGACAGCGGAGCTGACGCTAGTTAAGTAATAGTCTAGGAAGCTAATGTCTGTGCGAAAATATCAATGCTCCACTGTAAAGCAGTTTGAGCTGTGTTTTGCAGCTTTTGGGCCCCTTTAACGGTGTTTTCTAGGCCCTTGATTTTACATCCCATTGATTTGAATGGGGTTTGGAAGCTAGGCTAACTGTACGCCAATCTATTCGGTGAACATATGTCAGTTTGGTGAACAGGGCCGAACCCGAACTTCAAAAGGTTTGCTCATCTTTAATCAAGACATCAGGAATGCAAACTCATTTGTACAATAAAATACTACAAATAATTGTTTTATGTAATTCAACACTGATAAGCAAGAATTGATTGAAAACAAGAATGTATCGATATTTATCCCCTGAAAGTAGTCGGTTTACAGTTACTAAATTATTTATATAAAATGTGTATTTAATTTTAAGGTTTTGTCTAAAACTAGCATACAAAAAGAGGTTTATATATAAAATCAATATAAAAAAATAGGTTAGGAGGTGCAAAGTTCTTATATACCATAAACGTCGGCATCAACAAGAGTTGATGTAGTGTAGACTGCAGAAGAAACCAAACAGACGGAAGGGAATGGGTCCCATGTGCTTACTTACATACATGGCCAAGATCATTTCTCTCCTTGAAGCATACAGTAAAGTACTCTAGTGGTTGGCCTACAACTTGTGAACCATTAAAGAGGTTTTTTTCACAGGATAAAAGACTTCTTAATTTTAAGTGTCACCGATTTGATTATAACTGTGAAGGAAAGTTGTGAAAATAAAGATCAAAAAGCATTACTAGAAAATGAAAATATAATATGAGAAATACAGAAACAGGAAAAAACTACATATAGCCAAGAGTTTAGGAAATGAAAGCTCCATCATACCAATCAAGACAACTCAATAAAAGCATTAAAGGGATTTGTCAAGGAAGAAGCCTACAACCACAGTCCCGGGGATGTAGACCTTGAGTCATCAAAGTCTTTTTGCTAGGAATCTGGAGTAAAACATTTTGATAAGTTGCAACATTTTTGCAAAACTTGGTTCAGAGTCTTGGTGTTTTCATGGCAGTTTCTTTTTTTTTTCCAATTCTTTATTTAATTTTTTGAAGACAACAAAACATGGTACAGTACAATATATTACCGAACGTGTTACATATATCTGTTGGTACCTATGTCTTCCTTATATAGCACTTTGACAAAATAAACATGTTCTAGAACTTAAACAAATGGTTTCTCTGTTTTTATACATAAATGTTTAGACGGTACAGTATTTGTATTTCTTACTAGAAAGTTAGACGGTTTCCAAATCGTAGAGTTGTATGATAGTAAAATTTTAACGTTGTGGGTTTGTAGAATTGTAGAATTGTAGAACTCCCATGGCAAGCGACCGGCGGTTTGTTATCCTCGCCTCCGAGGATCCTCCCATAAATCCTCAGGTAGCGTGTAGATGTTAGAGCAAGTGTGGGGGGGGGGGGGGATGGTGGGGACCGCCGCGGCTCTCCATCTAGTTACTCATTTCTCCCTTCCCTATTCTATCATTCCATGGCTGCCATGTCTTAAGAAAGGAGTCATGGGAACACATTTCCCAGCTAGAGAGTTCTTCCAGTCTATGTAATTCTAAGACTTTGGTTAGCCATTCTTTCACTGTGGGTGCGTGTTGTTGTTTCCATTTCTGGGCAATTAAATGTTTTGCAGCTCCTATCATCACTGGGGCTAGCCCATGTTTTTTGGGTTTATATTTATCTGATGGGAGCGATAAGAGAGCCTCAACTGCAGTTAGATCAGAGTCTATCAGATTCATGGATTTTAATATTGCATTTACTCCTGTCCAGAACTCGTCTAGCTTCTGGCATGTCCAGAATATATGGGTCAGATTGCCCCTCGATATCCCGCATCTCCAGCAATTCGGGGACTCTGTTAACCCCAAATGAAACAATCTCTCAGGAGTGTAATACCATCTCGAGAAAAGTTTGTAGGACATTTCCTGTAGTAGTACACATCTGGAGAATCCATGTGAATTCTGGCAGAGTTTTATTTTATCATCTCTAGAGAGCGTGACACCGAGTTCGATCTCCCATGAATGTACGGAGAGTGGAAAATCAGTTAGTGTGTTGTCGAGTAGATTATTATAGATCTTGGAAATAATTTTAGGGATTGGTGGTTTCACATTTACCAGTATTTCTAGCCATTTCCACCGAGTTGATACCATCATTGGGCTTCTGATCTTTTTCATGTAATGGGCCACGTGTAGTTCTTGTAGGAATGTCTGTGGTTGCTTTTTGGCTTCTATCGGCCACATATTTCTACATGGGATGTCTCCTCGTAATAACCTAGATATGGGTTTATTCGGTAGAGTCTTCCATAGATCATATGGGTCTGAAAATTCAGAATCTATCAGAAAAGGTATTAGCCTCATCGGGATTTTGTCCAGAAATCCGCATGCAGGGAAGCGAATCGGGACCATCGTACGTCTTACAGCTAATGTAGTGGCTAGAATCTCATCGAAGTTGTTTCTGTCTGGTATGCTATCTGTCCATAATAGATTTTGCGTCTCTGAATGTAATAGTTGAAGTTCAATGTATTGTTTGTTGTCTTGAGCAGCCATATGAGTGAGTTTCAACCATCTAGCTAAGTGAATGGCTCTATAATAGGAAATGAGATCCGGTAGCCCTGAGCCCCCCCGCCTCTTAGGAAGCATGAGAATTTTAAGTGAAATCCTAGCTCTCTTATTTCTCCATACGAATTTAGAGATCATACGATTTAGGGAGCGAAAGTAGAGGCTGGGTAAGGAAATTGGGACCATATTCATAACATAGAATATTTTGGGGAGAATATATGATTTTATTATATTAATTCTTCCTAACCACGAAAGCAGTGGTATGTCATATGTCCGCAATATGTTTTTAATATTACCGATAAGTGGTATGAAGTTATGTGTGTATAGTGAATGAGGGTCATTCGTGATTTGTATACCTAAATATTTAAGTTTATCTTTAGGCCATTTGAAGGGTGTGGAATCCCGGAGGACCTGTATCTCCGTCCTGGAGGCTGTTATGTTTAGAGCTTCCGTTTTATCTAAATTGATTTTAAAATTAGACAATTCCCCAAAAGTGTCTAGAAGACCAAGGAGCTCCGGCACCGCCACCAACGGGTTAGATATCATCAATAACAAGTCGTCAGCGAAAGCTGCTGTCTTGATTTGGATGGAGCCGATGTCAATTCCTTGTATTTTATCGTTCTGACGTATCGCTTGCATTAACATTTCCATAACCACCACAAACAAGGTCGGGGAGAGAGGACAGCCCTGTCTGGTTCCGTTATTGATTTTAAATTTGTTGGATAAAAGGCCATTCACCCTGACCCTCGCCGTGGGGAAGGCGTATAAACCTAGAATCGCTTCTATAAAGGGAGGAGGGAAGGCAAATTTGCGTAGTGCGCTGTCCATGAATTGCCAGCTTACACGGTCGAAAGCCTTCTCGGCGTCCGTAGAGAGGACGACAAGAGGCTTCCCCGTACGCTTAGCATACGAAACGGCTTGTAAGGCTTTAGTTGAATTGTCCTTTCCCTCTCTTCCCCTTACAAACCCAGCTTGGTCAGGGTGAATAAGGTCTCCCAGAACCAAGTTAATTCTATTAGCTAAGAGTTTTGCCCATAGTTTCATATCTGTATTCAGTAATGAAATTGGTCTGTAATTCTTGCATAGGGTGTCATCTCTCCCCTCTTTTGGTATTACAGTGATGTAAGCTTCAAGAGCCTGTGGCGGTGGAATGGAGCCCGTCAGTAAACTGTTGAATAGTTTTTCCATGTGCGGTATTAATGTGTCTGCAAATTTCTTATAATATATTATAGAAAAACCGTCAGGACCCGGCGTTTTCCCGTTTGGTATTGATGCCAGAGTCTCCTCTATCTCTTTTCTTGTTATTTTGGCCTGAAGTAGTATTTGGCCCTCGAGAGAAATCTCAGGTAATTTGAGCGTATTGATAAAAGTTTGAATTTTGTCATTAGCAGTGACAGGATCTGACATTGAGTCTGAAGGGTGTAAGTTGTATAGGGAGTGATAATATTGTCTAAATGCTTCCGCAATCTCTTCCGATTCAACTAGATCTCCTTTGCCGACCTTCCGGATTCGCCGAACAAAACAACTCTCTTTTTGTTTTTTAAGCATGTTTGAGGTTAGTTTGCTACCTTTATTGCCGTGCATGTATATCCTATGTCTACAGCGGGCAAATATTTTGGCTGAGTTGAGGTTCAGCAAATCCTTCAGTCTATTGCGAAGCATCGTCAGATCTGAGAGTGTGGTACTGCTTTGTTTGCTCTTATGTATTCTCTCCGTCGCACTGATCTGATGTAGCACGGATGAGATTTCCTTTTCTCTCTGTCTTTTGACATGAGAGCCAAGGGCTATCAGCTCTCCTCTTAGCACCGCCTTGTGCGCTTCCCAGATTATTGGTGTGATCGTGTCATTTAATATGTTTTCTCTGAAATATCTACCCAGGGAAAACTCTATCTGGGCCAAATGATCGGGGACCCCTAGTAAAGATTCGTTCAGCCTCCAGGACAGGGTTCGCCTAGGTATGGTGGGTATCTCAATCTCTAGTAGTATAGGTGCATGGTCGGAAATCGTAATATTGTCTATCGAGGTGTTGCGGACTAGTTTGATAAACTTTTCTTGCAGTAAGAGGTAGTCAAGTCTGTGGTATGTATTATGTGGGATCGAAAAATATGTATAATCCTTTGTTGTAGGGTGTTCTATTCTCCATGGATCCACCAGGTGGAGGTCTCTCAGCCTATTTAGGAAACTACTCCTTAGTTTTGAGGAATATTGAGGATTTCCCGTTGGAAGCGTCTAACAGTGGGTGCATTGTCATATTAAAATCACCTCCCACCACCAGTACACCCTCCGTGAACAGGTTTAGTGTGTCTAATGTTTTGGAGAGCCATTGAACTTGTCCTTGATTTGGTGCATATATATTGGCTAGTGTTAGTGTCGTATTGGCTAAGACTCCTTTCACAAAAATATATCTGCCTTCTGCGTCAGACAGGTGGTCTTTTACTTCAAATGGGCAATTTTTCTTAAAAGCGATACTGACCCCCTTTGACGCCGAAGTAGAGCAGCTATGAATCCAAGTTGGGTATCTAGAATAAGCGGTGTTAGGTGTTCGTCCTTTTTTAAAGTGAGTTTCTTGGAGGAATAGAATTTGTGCGTTTTTTTTACTTAATAAATGTAGAATCTGACTACGTTTGGCCGGTGAGTTCAAACCTTTCACATTGTAGGAAGCCACAACGACCGTCCCCCCCGTTCCTCCGTCAGTCGCCGCCATGGGAGTTGTTGAAAAGTAACGTCTGTGTCATACATCTGTAAGAGAAAACCATCAGAACATATATTGAACTATTTACATATAAGTAATTCAAACTCATCTTTTGCAGGGGGGGGGTATAACTCCCAATTTATGAAGATGAGTATAACTAATTTAACCTCAAGTGGTGGAGGAAATTACAGTACTATAGAGGTAACACAAGATATCTAAAATATCAGATAGGAGACTATCATCTCCAATCGCATCATTTCTCATAACGATTTTATTGTTGCAATTGGAACTCCTGTCTCTGAGTGATAAAGAATAAAATAGAGAGAGAAAAAAGAGAGAAGAGAGTAATAAGGGGGGGGGGGAAGAAGGGGGGGTGATTTTGGGAGTTTAGAAAGAAGAGGGGTATAGATGAAAAATGTCAGACTTCACAGAGAGGGAGCAGAGGAAGGAGCATGGCATGGGGAGGGAAGGAGAAAGAACTAAGGTAAAGGTGAGAAGGGAATTCTCAGACCGTAGGTGTATGAGGATCCGTAATTTTATATATCCTGCGTCAATCAGTCTTAAAGATATTCTATTCTGTAGCACTGGAGCTTCCCAAAAAGAAACGGTCGGCATCAGTCCCAGTATCTACAAGAAATAAAAAGTAAAAGAATAGACAATGAAGTATAGCATCCCTTCTGGGCTCAGGCTCGCGTTTACAATCAAGTGAGATCCCTTTTGTTTGAGTTCTTCTTTGGTTTCGGGGAGGATGACTTCTTCTTGATGGACCATTCCGCCGGCCTGGTTAATGTTGGGAAATCCATACCCATGTCTACGGGTAGCCAAGATGGAATGTTGAGAGGATCAATCTGGAGTGGTTCCCAGGATTCTGATAAGTCTTCCGGGGTTCTTATAGTAATTTGTCGTCCTCCTTTAGAAATTCCCAATCCAAACGGAAAGAGCCATCGGAACCTAAGGCCTTTAGCCACTAGAGCGTCAGTCAGAGGTTTAAGAATTCTGCGTTTTGCAAGCGTAATTGGGGAAATATCCTGATATATCTGGATTGTTGCTCCATCGTAGCTTAGTGAGGAATTTCCTCTTGCTTCTTTGAGGATAGCAGCTGTATCAAGATAGCTGAGCAGCCCGCATATTACATCTCGCGGCGAGTCTCCGGCAGCTGGTTTTGGTCTTAATGCTCTGTGTACTCGTTCGATTATTATGACCTTAGCTCTGTCGGAGCCTAGGATGTTCGAAAAGATTTCCATCGTAACTTTATGAAGAGCTTCAGGGGCATAAGTCTCTGGGATACCCCTCAGGCGAACATTTTTGCGTCTGCTCCTATTTTCTTGGTCCTCTATTGATAGAAAGATGGAGTTGAGATGTTTCTGGTGAACTAGGACATGATCTTTCAAAGTATGTGACGCGTCTATAATATTTGTCTGATTACTCTCCAATGCTTCTACCCTATGGCCCATGTGTTGTAGATCCGTGCGTAGGGCGTTGATCTCTTTTGATAGTTGTTTTGTAGTGTCTGTCATTAGTTGTCTCATGAATGAGCGAGTTAAAGGCTCTTCTACTGTGGAGTCGCAATCTGAATCCTCCATACTTAAATCTGAGTGTCCCATGGCCTGGGCAGGTTGTGTATTTTGCAGTTTTATTTTGGGTTGGGATGATGTAGAGTCTTTCTTTTTTGTTAAATATTTATCGAGTTCCCCTTGGGTGTTATTATCTCCCGTTGCTGTGTTTTGCCTCGTTAAGCTTTTTGCCCGATCCATTTGTGTGCGCACCATTTTGTTAGAGTATTGATCAGGCATCAAATTTCCACCACTTGAGATTCAACGGTTTATTATTACAGCATAATGATTGTTTGGTTCCCTTCCATAGGGAAAAAGAGCATTTGTCAGATTGTTGAGATTTTTTACTGGTAGTTACTTCTGAGGATCACTAGATGGTGCAATCGAGTTGTATTTTATCTTTCCTGGATGGGGAGAGGGATAGTTGGGTGCAATAACTCTGAATAGTCACCAGATGGCACTCTAAAGCTTAGACTCCCCAAGCTAGATAGTACTGATAGGGGGTTGCTGGAATGAGGCACTTCCTGAGTAGAGCTGTTAGTGAATGCAGACTTTTGTGTGCCAGCAATAGTGTTGTCTTTGTTGGTGATCTGCAGCTCAGAGCCAGTGTTTCTCTCTGGGCCGTCTATTTAGGTTGCTTCAGTACACTGTTCATCAATACAGTACTTCAATACGGTGCCCCAATAAAGTGTCCCATACAGGATCGCAATCCAAGGAGAGGGGGAAAGATGGGAGGCCCAGAATAGTTCTTTACCCTCTCTGTTCGTTACTGCTGTAGTCGCTTCTCTCCCTCTCTCTCCCGTGTATCAGGCCAACCCGCCGGATAACCTCCCGCCTCTCCTCTGCCCCTGTGTGCGGCGGGGAGCTGCTTGATGTGGCAAAGGCAGCCTTTTCCCCAGCGGGAACTAACTACACACCCGGGGAAGCAGCGAGGTCGCCCGAACTCACCGGTGACGGGTTCCGGCAGGCGCCGACGGGGCACAGCAGTCCACAGGAGTTTCTGCGGCAGGCTCCTCCAGAGTCGCACGTGTGGCGCCTCTTTAGCTCCGGCGCTTCTCTTCCCGCCCGCCGCGTATTTCTCCTCTCAGTGCCAGCAGGTATGGCACCCTTTAGGCTCCGGAGGTCCCGTCAGTCTCCGGTTACACGCCGGTTACTAGTCGATGGGACAGTCCAACTTCACCAGGCAGTCAGCCAGGCCCGTTCAGCAATACAGCCTCGTGGATGGCGGGGGGAGGGTCTCCTTATGTGCCCCGATCAGGTCCGGATTAAGTCTTGGTGCAAAAATAGACCCTGATCTGTGATCAGGGGTGAAGTGGCCCCAGCAACAATGTCCTATGGATGATATTGCTCATGTAATCAAGGCAGGATGCCGTGGATTGTGCAGCTGATGGCAGGAGCTGCTTCATGTACGTCCTTCCTGGACCGCGGCCATCTTGCCCCCTTTCATGGCAGTTTCTAAAATGATTCACTATAAATGGCAGATTTGTGGCAGAAAGGGAGCAGAACAAGGCATGATGCCATAGCTCATCTAATTCATGACTAGTCATGTGCCTATACCTGAAGTCTTACTTCAGGCTCTGACTGGAGTCAAATTTGAGTGAGGCGCTTGGAGGTGCAAGATATTTTTTAGCTTAGTACAAAAAAGAAGAATAACCAGCTCCCCACAGATGTCCTTCTCCGAGGATCCCCTTCATAGCACGAGCCGCGGTTTGGCAACCAGCAATTATGAAAACAAGAAGGTAGAGATTGACCCAGCGATGGGGAAAAATGGCATCACCTAGAGGAAAAATATATAAAACTTCACTTTATTGTAAATCCTTAAAAAATTACAAAAATAATGAACAGTGTGCGGCAGTCAGATCGGTCCGTAGTACTTAACTGTCCTACGGACTGATCTTACTGCCGCACACTGTGCATTGTTTTCATATTTTCTTATTGATTTGTAATAAAGTGAAATTTTACACATGCTGCCTTTTTTCTCCATCACTCGGTCAATCTCTGCTATATGGTTTCCATGATAAGTTTTAGACGCGTCTGGACACTATAAGAAGCATGCAGCTCTTAATAAAATCTTAAACCAGAGGAAAGGAAAAAGGGTCCTATTGCGCTGCATAAATGACAAAAGGATTCATTGTCTGTAGATGAAGGTTTATTTATCATGTGGTCTGCTCCTTCCTCAGGCAAAAGAAGGAGAAAAAGTAGACCGTTTCGAAACGCATGAATAACTCAACCTTGATCTACAAATGATAAATCCTTTTGCAGTAGGACAGTTTTCCTTTCCTCTGGTTTAAGATTATACCTACGTGTGGGTCTGCGGCAGCCATATACATACTCCTACAGTGGTTGTGTCTTTCACAACCATGCAAGGTGTGCATCTCTCCTTCTAAATTCTACCTGGTTTTGTTGGGTAAGACCCAATCTGCACCTTTTTTCCACAAGCTTTATTGAACTGTTTCTCCTGGACTGAAATGGTAAATTGTCTTTCCTTTGCATCTCTCAATGAATCAGTCATCTCCGAGTCCACCATGCCCTCACATCAAGATTGGCATGAGCCTTCATGAACTGGTGCTACAGAGTTTATTGGCTTTCAGAATGCAAGGCGACACTGCTAGACAAAAAAAATAAACCAAAAACAATGCAAAAAAACTAACTGGGAACATGAGCTAATCAACAAGATATTAGTTACAAGATATAACCAAAAACAAAGCAGCACAACAGAGGTTCAATGATTGAATAAAAATGGTAAATGGTCAAAGATCCAATTGACAGTCTAGATCAATAGATAAAAATTACAGTCCATATGGGTCAATCTATAAATCTATACAATTTAAGCAGATCGAAAGGGAAGGAAGAATGAGTTAATTTGCTCCATGAGAATGTAAATCTGGCGGAAATACTGTAAGCTGTAAAGAAACAAAAGGTTGTTCTGTTAAGTACGAGTCTTGATGAGTTTGAAGTGGTATGCCGAATCATCATCACTCTCCGTACCCTAATGGAATAACAAAATCTCACCTCTAGTAATGACTCCTTCTTAAACAGAATTGAAAGAAACAACATGGTTTCAACAACACCACAATTGTTCTTAAGTTTTTCTTCTGTAGTACAGTCATATGAAAAAGTTTGGGCACCCCTCTTAATCTTACTCTTCAGTGTGATATATGTAATAACTGATGGACACAGTAATATTTCAGTGTGATATGTGTAATAGCTGATGAACACAGTAATATTTCAGGTTGAAATGAGGTTTATTGTACTAACCGAAAATGTGAAATATGCATTATTTCAAAATGTGGCAGGTGCAAAAGTATGGGCACTCTTGTGATTTTCATAATTTGAATACTCCTAACTACTTTTTACTGACTTACTGAATCACTAAATTGGTTTGATAACCTCATTGAGCTTTGTACTTCATAGCCCGGTGTATCCAATAATGAGAAAAGCTATTTCAGGTGTCCACTTGCAAGTTGTTCTCCTAATTGCATCTTCTCTGAGGAGTGGCATCATGGGCCCCTCAAAACAGCTCTCAAATGATCTGAAAAAAAAGATTGTTCAACATAGTTGTTCAGGGGAAGGATACAAAAAAGGTGTCTCAGAGATTTAACCTGTGAGTTTCCACTGTGAGGAACATAGTAAGGAAATGGAAGACCACAGGGACAGTTCTTGTAAAAGCCAGAAGTGGCAGGCCAACAAAAATATCAAAAAGGCAGACAAGAAGAATGGTGAGAACAGTCAAGAACAATCCACAGACCACCTCCAAAGACCTGCAGCATCATCTTGCTGCAGATGGTGTCACTGTGCATCGGTCAACAATACAGCGCACACTGCTCAAGGAGAAGCTGTATGGGAGAGTGATGCGAAAGAAGCCGTTTCTGCATGCATGCCACAAACAGTCGCCTGAGGTATGCAAAAGCACATTTGGACAAGCCAGTTTCATTCTGGAAGAAGGTCCTGTGGACTGATGAAACAAAGATTGAGTTGTTTGGTCATACAACAAGGCGTTCTGCATGGCGCCACAAAAACACAGCATTCCAAGAAAAACACTTACTACCCACTGTCAAATTTGGGGGAGGGTCCATCATGCTTTGGGGCTGTGTGGCCAATGACGGCACCGGGAATCTTGTTAAAGTTGAGGGTCGCATGGATTCCACTCAGTATCAGCAGATTCTTGAGAATAATGTTCAAGAATCAGTGTCAAAGTTGAAGTTACGTCGGGGATGGATCTTTCAGCAAGACAATGATCCAAAACACCGCTCCAAATCTACTCAGGCATTCATGCAGAGGAACAATTACAATGTTCTGGAATGGCCATCCCAGTCCCCAGACCTGAATATCATTGAACATCTGTGGGACGTTTTGAAGCGGGCTGTCCATGCTCGGCGACCATCAAACTTAACTGAACTGGAATTATTTTATAAAGAGGAATGGTCAAAAATACCTTCATCCAGGATTCAGGAACTCATTAACAGCTACAGGAAACGACTAGAGGCTGTTATTTTTGCAAAAGTTGGATCTACTAAATATTAATGTCACTTTTCTGTTGAGGTGCCCATACTTTTGCACCTGTAAAATTTTGAAATAATGCATATTTCACATTTTTGGTTAGTACAATAAACTTAATTTCAATCCTGAAATATTACTGTATCCATCAGTTATTACATATATCACACCGAAATTTTAAATAAAAAAAAATGTGTAAGATTAGGTCAGCTAGTCCGTCACACCCACTGCTGTGATTAGCAGCTCACTATTTATAGAAACTTGCATACAGAGCCTGGAGTGAGTGGGGGCAGCTTTTTCAGTTTTTCAGTTTTGCAAGAAAATCTGATTGTGTTAGAACTGTTTCATCCAGTAATCTAAGTGGTACATTTTTTCCTCATCTCTAGTGAGCATCACTTTAATACACCAGGATACAGAGGTAATAGAACTATTGTTAGTGTTTCTCCACAGCATGTGTATTAGACACTTACAGTGTATGCAGTGTTGGCCAAAAATATTGACACCCTGCAATTCTGTCAGATAATACTCAGTTTCTTCCTGAAAATGATTGCAATCACAAATTCTTTGGTATCATTATCTTCATTTAATTTGTCTTCAATGAAAAAAACACAAAAAGAATTGTCCTAAAGCCAAATTGTATATAGTTCCACACCAAACATAAAAAAGGGGGTGGACAAAAGTATTGGCACTGTTAGAAAAATCATGTGATGCTTCTGTAATTTGTGTAATTAATAGTACCTGTAACTTACCTGTGGCACCTAACAGATGTTGGCAATAACTAAATCACACTTGCAGCCAGTTGACATGGATTAAAGTTGACTCAACCTCTGTCCTGTGTCCTTGTGTGTATCACATTGAGCATGGAGAAAAGAAAGCAGACCAAAGAACTGTCTGAGGACTTGAGAAACCAAATTGTGAGGAAGCATGAGCAATCTCAAGGCTACAAGTCCATCTCCAAAGACCTGAATGTTCCTGTGTCTACCGTGTGCAGTGTCATCAAGAAGTTTAAAGCCCATGGCACTGTGGCTAACTTCCCTAGATATGGACGGAAAAGAAAAATTGACAAGAGATTTCAACGCAAGATTGTGCGGATGGTGGATAAAGAACCTCGACTAACATCCAAACAAGTTCAAGCTGCCCTGCAGTCCGAGGGTACATCAATGTCAACCCATACTATCTGTCAGTGTCTGAATGAAAAGAGACTGTATGGTAGGATACCCAGGAAGACCCCACTTCTTACCCCGAGACATAAAAAAGCCAGGCTGGAGTTTGCCAAAACTTACCTGAGAAAGCCTAAAACGTTTTGGAAAATGTTCTCTCTTTTTGGGCAAAGGCATCAACATAGAGTTTACAGGAGGAAAAAAGAGGCATTCAAAGAAAAGAACACGGTCCCTACAGTCAAACATGGTGGAGGTTCCCTGATGTTTTGGGGTTGCTTTGCTGCCTCTGGCTCTGGAGTGCTTGACCGTGTGCATGGCATTATGAAGTCTGAAGACTACCAACAAATTTTGCAGCATAATGTAGGGCCCAGTGTGAGAAAGCTGGGTCTCCCTCAGAGGTCATGGGTTTTCCAGCAGGCAATGACCCAAAACACACTTCAAAAAGCACTAGAAAATGGTTTGAGAGAAAGCACTGGAGACTTCTAAGGTGGCCTGCAATGAGTCCAGACCTGAATCCCATAGAATACCTGTGGAGAGATCTAAAAATGGCAATTTGGAGAAAGCACCCTTCAAATATCAGGGACCTGGAGCAGTTTGCCAAAGAAGAATGGTCTAAAATTCCAGCAGAGCATTGTAAGAAACTCATTGATGGTTATCGGAAGTGGTTGATCGCAGTTATTTTGGTTAAAGGTTGTGCAACCAAGTATTAGGCTGAGGGTGCCAATACTTTTGTCTGGCCCATTTTTGGAGTTTTGTGTGAAATGATCAATGTTTTGCTTTTTGCTTCATTTTCTTTTGTGTTTTTTCATTGAAGACAAATTAAATGAAGATAATAATACCAAAGAATTTGTGATTGCAATCATTTTCAGGAAGAAACTGAGTATTATCTGACAGAATTGCAGGGGTGTCAATACTTTTGGCCAACACTGTATAACACATCTACACAAATCTGTTAAAATGCAGGAGTTTGTCATGTAAAACAATCATATCAAGAAGAATCATTTCAGAAAAGTTTCAACCTTTATTGTCACTCAGTCTGTAAAAATCCACTGAGAAACAAACTAAAATCATTTTGAGGGGAAAAATATAAATAACAACTAAAATGTTCACCCCGGGCGATTTTCCGTTTTCAGTTTTTTTGCCTCCCCTGCTTCCAACAGCCATAACGTTTTTATTTTTCCATCAATATAGACATATAAGGACTTGTACAGGACGAGTTATACTTTTGAACAATATAATTTATATTACCATATAGTGTACTGAAAAACAGAAAAAATTCCAAGTGATGTAAAATAACAAAAAAAGGCTGGGGTCATACATACCTATTCGCTTTTTTGAGGCTTTAGAAAAATGGATCCATTAAATTTAGGGTGCCAATAGTGTCTCCTGAGCTCCATGCCGTTTTTTGGACTTAGTCATTTTTTCATCAAAAATGCATATGTGTTAACGCATGGTGCCTATGTGTGCCATGCGTTAACGCATATGTTTCCCATAGGGCCCCATGTTAAAAAAAAGGCATGCTTTTTTTTTACTGCACCCAAAAATGCATGTGTTTTTGAAAAATGCAGTGACACTTAAGTGCACCATCCGTTAACGGATAGGCGTTTTTGGACTTTAAAACAGAATGGCAATAATTACCCCAAAACGGATTCATGACAAAAATGGATGCCATGTGTGACCCTGGCCAATGAATGTTCTCTGCACAGTACATGTGATAGCTTTCTGTGACCAACACTGCTTAAACATAACTCATAGGATATGAGTCATGACAGCACCAGGAGTCTTTATCTGACACCTCCCTGTCATAAAAAAAGAGGGGGGGGGGGACAAGAGGCGCAATAGTGCCCTTATCACTAGACACTAGCTCGAGCTAAGGTGAGAAATAGTGAACCACTCACCTATTCCAGTTGTGAGACCCACAACTGGTTTGTAGACTTGTTAGGATAATATCCTGATGGCTGCTGCAGGACTTCCACCGGTCTCACAACGTGAAGACGAAACCAGAAGTTTTAGGGAAGATCTAAAAAATCCGGTTAGTAAAAGCATACAAAAACTGTAGAAAAATTCAAGCGGAAAAGCCCATAAAACCGCATTAAAAAGATGCATACAGAGACAGGCAGTATTCCATTTTTTTTTTACTGCCTGTCTCTGTATGCATCTTTTTAATGCGGTTTTATGGGCTTTTCCGCTTTAATTTTTCTACAGTTTTTGCATGCTTTTACTAACCGGATTTTTTAGATCATCTGGGTTATATTGTATTTATATTTAAATGTGTTTTATAAGGTTTTTGTGATAAATTGCGCCAAAATGCAGTGTCCTCCCTGTTTTGATGATGTTTTTGACGTCACATGACTAGGAACACCCACTAATCTTGATGATGAATGTGGCTATAAATAAGAGGAGTTTGGTGGGGTGGTGGTATCCCTGATGAAGGTGCCAGGATGGCACTGAAACGCGTAGGAGAATAAAGGAGGATTGAACTGGACATCGTCTACTCGTTTTTCTTTGATGTGAGTAACCCTGGCAGCGCGGACTGTGGTACACCTCTCTTCCCTAAAACCTCCCTGTCATGGCAACTTTTGTATGTATGTGTTTCCCAGCTTTTGGACACCTTTCACGGTGTATTCCATGTGTTTCATGTTGCATGTCATTGATTTCAATGGGGTTTGGTAGGTTCGGCAAGCAATTCGCCGAACAATTCGTCGAACATCCCACATTTGGCGAACCAAATTAATTTGAACACTCAGGTGTTTGCGCATCTATAGTGAAGACTCCTGTAGGTGAGTATATGACCAGAAGCAGGGGGCTTATATTTAAAGCACCACTCCAGTGGTGAAGAAAACAAAATGCTGGAGTAGTGCTTCAATAATATGCAGGTTCTGGTATCTACTCTGTTGCACTGCGCCGATCAGAATGATCAGTGTTGGACAGTAGAAGATGTGAACCGCTGCATAATTCTCCCACTGATCAGGAAGGACAGCGGATTGGTAATATCCTTGATCAAAGAAACATTCCTCAATACTAAAAGATCCATAATTTTCTTAGCAAAGTTTTTACCACCAAGAAACGTATGTGTCATGCAATGCTTCTTGGGAAATAAAATATCCTATTATCGCTTTACAGATTAAAAATGTTGCCACGAGTAACATTAACATAGTGTTTCTAGAATGACATGTTTTTCTTTGCATTAATGTCTTTGTTCCCATACACTACATGGTGTACACGGTGATTAATTACAATTGGTATTGGTAATAAAATACAAGTGTTCATATTGACAACTGTGAGCCCTCCCAAACAGGGTCCTCTCTCCTCACCTATTATCCTCACTCATCCCTTATAGTGTTTTGAGCTCTCTTGGGCAGGGTCCTCTCCCCTCACCTACTGTATCATCACCCATCCCTTGTAGACTGTGAGTCCTCGTGGGCAGAGTCCTCTCCCCTCACCTACTGTATCCTCACCCATCCCTTGTGGACTGTGATCCACCACGTACAGGGTCCTCTCTTCTCACCTAATGTATCCTCACCCATCCTTTGTAGACTGTGAGCCCTTGCCAGCAGGGTCCTCTCTCCTCACCTACTGTATCCTCACCCATCCCTTTTGGACTCTGAGTCCTCATGGGCAAGGTCTTCTCTCCTCACCTAATGTATCTGCACCCATCTCTTATAGATTATGAGCCATCACGGGTAGGATCCTCTCTCCTCGCCTTCTGTATCCTCACCCATCCCTTTTAGTTGAAAAGCCCTCATGGGCAGGGTCCTCTCTCCTCACCTACTGTATCCTCACCCATCCCTTGTAGACTGTGATCCACCACATGTAGGTTCCTCTCTTCTTACCTTTTGTATCCTCACCCATCCTTTGTATACTGTGAGCCCTCACCAGCAGGGTCCTCTCTCCTCACCTACTGTATCCTCACCCATCCCTTTTGGACTGTGAGTCCTCATTGGCAAGGTCTTCTCTCCTCACCTACTGTATCCTTACCCATCACTTATAGACTGTGAGCCCTAATGGGCAGGGTCCTCTCTCCTCACCTACTGTATCCTCACTCATCCCTTGTAGACTGTGAGCCTTCACGGAAAGGGTTCTCACTCCTCACCTACTGTATCATGAGCCATCCCTTGTGGACAGTGAGCACTCCTGTGAAGTGTCATCTCTCCTCCTGTACCAGTCGGTGACTTGTATTGTTCATGATTATTGTACTTGCTTTTATTATATATACCCCTTTGCACTAGTAAAGCACCATAAATTAAAGGGCAATGTAATAATAATAATACAAATAATATATATAGTAGATCAATATGAAATAAGTACACCTATATTATCCACAGTTACAATCCCAGTAAATACTTTTTATTCACCCACGTCCTAATGCCACCAATGCTGGTTATCCCTATCTGTAGAGGGCAACAAAGTATAATTTTATGAAGTAACATATTCATGAGAATAAACTCGAGAACTGTTCATATGACTTCTACTTCTAGTGTGATATTTCTTGGTCCATTGAGATCTCAGTGTTTGAAGGTAAGCACCCAAGTAGGGGTTTCACACTAGAGATGAAAAACGGCAAGGTTCTGCATCGCTTTGTCTTCTGAGTTTGGCGAAGTCACCTGCTCCAAATAATTTTAGAGAAGATAAACTGGTTGTTTGACAGTAAAATCATATTTTCGGCATGATTGATCAAAAATAATAAAATGAGGCCTACCTCAACTGTCAGCACCACGAGGATCCAACGTAAGATGCTCCAGACATTTGCACCGGCTCCAGAGTTGGCGTCTGCCCTGTTTGGACATAACGGCGTCATTGCAATCTGTAAATTGTCTGACTACTGAGAGAGACACACTATGCAAAATGCATGCGAGATAATCGCATGAGTCTCACATGACTTAATCGGAGCGGCGACCGGCTCTCTGGACAGGAACTGCATAGAAACACAAGCAGCTGACGTGCTCCCGTCCAGGGAGCTGGTGGCTGTGCCGGATGAGTTATCTCGCATACATCTCGCATAGTGTGTCTTTGCCTTAAAACAAACAATTTCTGATCATTTATTTAAAACAAGCAAATAACATTTTAATTCATGAATAATAAAAATAGATTAGAGGTGGAACCTGAAGTCATTACCTTAACTGAAAAATTATTTCAGTGCTGCTCATATT